>SNQJ01S0033416.1:66519-107299 GCA_010110895.2 Picea sitchensis | reverse complement strand
CGAGGGAGAACCAGATCATATGATCAGAAGAATTCATCAGATAGTGGAAGTGCAGCAGATCAGAGAACAAGTGAGGGACGCAGCTTACAGACATCAGCAGAAGATCAAACAGGCTTTTGACAGGAAGGTCGGGAAAAAGGAGTTCGAGATCGGGGATTTTGTATTTAAGTGGGACGCACCTAGACAGGATAAAGGCAAGAATAGCAAGTTCGACGCCCTCTGGATTGACCCATTCAAAATCTCTAATATTTTCTCCAACAACATATACGGGTTGCAGGATATGGAGGGTGAAGAGTTTTTCAACAGCCCAGTGAATAGGCATTTTCTGAAAAAATGTTTTATTTGAGCCTTAGACGGTTCCTCTGTTTGTAAATATTGTCTTTTTTACCTTTGTGTATTTTCTTTTTACATGTTTTCGACTTAATAGGTGACTCCATAGCCCAATAGCAAGGCACTGAAGCTGCGGAAGGAGTTCTTAGAGCATCGCAGGGATGACTCTATCCCCCATGGAGCCTAATGTTAGCGATATTTCTTGTCTTGGGATTAGGCGTACCCAGGTCTGCAGTTTGCACGGGAAGCACCCGAGCATAACATGAGAGAATCCCATTTTTTTTAGCAGCAAGTCAAGCGAGTGGGCAAAGTTTTTCCATCGGCGGCCGAGATCCATCCATAGAAGCGGATCGACGGCCATCAGGTTTTCAGGGCTGACTAGTTGCCCAAGGTTTAGCAAGGGGAAGCGCCATGGTTCAAAACAAATATGGACTGTCTAATCTCACTGGGACAGGTGGCAGCCTATTGGCATATCACGGATTGGGGTTTCTGGAAATAGGGAGCTCTCATCTCATTGCACTTGGAAGTGCTGATCAGTGAAACTCTGAAGCACCCTTCGACCGAAGCCCAGGGTCTCAGCACCAGGTCATATCAAGCGAGCGGGTAAAGGGGGGGGACAACCTCTTTATAATAGTAAATAATATTTGGGTCATCCATCTGAAGGACACGCGGCATGTATCTACTTCATGTCAGCATTTGGGAATTTGCGCGGTAAGACCTCCTCATCACTTCACCCCTCGAAACCCTAAATCCCGAAGCTTTGAAAGCGCCCAGAGTCGGGCCCATGGTTTTGGCGCCTGGTCATCAAGAGGGAGGTCTGGAAGAGGGGCGCTTTCATTTTCATTTGGCCAAAGGTTCCAAACTAAGTCTCAGAAGGGGGGCACTGTTCTCTTCAGACTCCAGTTCGACATGATCTGGATCCCAATACCTGCTCGGAATGGATAAAGAAGAGAGAGGGTGGGTGAAACCTTGCATCACTCATTTATTGCAGAGTATGGAGGTCCCAGCTGAAAGTCTACCTGGGAGGGTCCCCTATACCGGTTCTCTTCAGGAAGGCTACGCCGAGTCTTCAACTCGCCAGAGGAACCTGCACATGCCAATTCAACATTCAAAGGGCTCAGCTACCCCCTGGCGTGAGCCATGCTGAATTAAAGAGGCATATGACAGGGGAACAAAGGACAGATTTGATTGAGGAGATGTCACCCATTGAAATTTCTGAGACGCCTCTACTGGGCAAAAGGAAGGGAACAATATATGTAGGCATTTTTTCCATTTTGTAATGATCGATGGTTGAGCAGAGCTCCCTACTGTAATGTCTTAGCAGTTATTCTAGCTTTCAGCTTATGCATCTGTATATGAGATTTCTTGTTTTATGACAGGCAGTTCTTCTTACTCCGTCTAATTTTCATCTTATGCTAAGAGGGTTCGTAAACGAATGACTCGCACAAATTGTTGCAGTTTTGTTATGATAAAGGATTTATTATTACATAACTGTGTCCTCTGGCTTTGCATTTGAATGAAAGCCGATCTTGTGTTTAAATGCCTTCTTCTACAGTCTGTTAGAAACCTGTTGTTTATAACAGACCTCCGCTTTTCTCTTGTACAAGTCTTCCGCCTGTTCACCCTTAACTACAGCTCACTGTCTAGAATTTACGCAAGACCTCAATTGCTCATGCATACCTGGCCTGGTTTTAGAGTTGGAATGCTATTGTTTTGAGTTTCCCTCCATTCGATCACCCATCTATGAACAACCGTGACATAAAACTGATGGGCGTCGGGCTCTGCTCCTACTAGCAATCCAGGAGTAAGTTCCTTCGCCAACAGTTTGCTTTTAGCCTACCTTATTTTGGTCAATTTTATTCTCTGAGTCTGTGGGTGATCCATATTGACTCACTGGGTCTGAAATTTCTTTGAGAAATTTTGTCATTCTTCCCATTTTTCTTTATATTTAGAGATTGTCGCACTGTGTCATATTTGCAGCCTGCGACGATCCTTTGTCGTCGCACTTTTCTTGTGTAGACTAGCACGACAATGTTCCACTGTACCTTATTGACAGCCTGTGACGATTCTAGATCGTCACACTGTACCCTTCTACAACCTGTGACGATTCCTGTAGGAATTGTTGAGTGGCAGTCAATTTTCTTTTCTTTTCCCAAATTTGTCTTTACTTCCTGGGATGAACTTTTAGCTTGGGTGAATGATTGGTTTACATATTTTAAGCCTAGATTTGATTTATTTCAAGGATTGAAAGTTTTCTTCATATCTTTGTAAATTTCATCTTTTACTTCTTATTGCAAGGGTATAATCTCAAGGCTTTGCTCATGGGTGTTTGTTTGATAAGAAGTTCTTGATTTCTTTTGAGTTTTGGATTGATTCTAAGTTTTGGATTGTTGCTAATTAGGAAACAATTTTTGTTTACATTTGACAATAAGTTTTCTTATCTTTTCATTTTTGCTTGCATTGTGAGTTTGATTTGGAAAATAGTGTTGGGAGTGCATTAGTCTTCTTAGACCATTCTTTCTTTTTGGATTATGTCTTTGTTCTGATTTGAAAAGGAAGGAACTAAATGTTATTTTTCTTTTTAATAGTCCTTGTAAGAACATTTTTGCATTCACATATTTGTTGAAAAGAGAAAAATTGGAAACTTTAGTAGTTTTTTATTGTTTGGAATTCATATCATTCAAAGATTGAGAAATTGTGTTTTGTAGATTTTATATTATGAAAAAGAAACCTTCTCCCTATTGTAATTAGAGTTCATTGAAATAAACGATTGCATATCATCTCTTCTTGCATTTTATTGGGTCAAGGTCAAATACATCATCAATTTCATTTTTGTTTCCCTTTTGAGTAAGCAACAACCTTTAAAATACAACATAATTTTAAAATCTATTAGCAACTTTTATTTTCTATAACTTTTATACACCAACATTAGTTAGGATAGCGCTTTGGAATAGCTTGTAAGGAAAAATATCCAAAGCATCAAAACACACAATAATATTTTGTGATAGAGAGAGTACAGATCCACTTGCTACATTTTGTCCTGGGAAGCCCTTCTAACACAAGGGTCAATCATGAGGTCGCATTAGGGCCAACAGAGTTACTCACCCTGATTTGTTGGTCTTAGTGTAGATATTGTGTGTATTATTCGGGGTCACTTGAGAAGAAAATCCTGTGGGGACCTTCTCGAGTTGATTTTGGGCTTAGATACACTACCCTTGCACATGGATCAGACTATCAACTGCTTCCCCAGGCATCATTGTCGTAATTGGTAACCTTAGTGACTTATCTCTTTAGAGTCTTTACACGAAGTTACTATGGAGGGGAAAGTCTTCATGGTACCTAGAATCGACATTGGCCATACTCACTCGATATCCTTGGAGGGTATACCCATGATTATGTGTGGGATATTGCACCAGGGTGTAAGTCTGTTAAGCAGGTTGTCAGCGTAACTTTTCCACCCGCTTTATCCCAACCCCTTCTTGTCTTGATTTCGCAAGGTTGGATTTCATCACCAACTAGTGACTTCGAAATAAGAAGGTATTTTTTCATGTTTGATATCTAGATTTTATTAGTGATTGTTGTTTGTTTCTCTAGTTGGTCATAGATTTATTTCATTCTTTATTTGGTGCGGCCAACATCGGCTCTCGTCGTTCACGTAGGATGCAAGGGTTACCTCCAGAAGACCCAGAAGAGTATACTCTTTTTCTTCCTAACTCACCAGAGGGTTCTCCTAAAGGAGCAGTCAATAATGACATATCCTATGAGATTGTAAGTTCCACTCTATTGGAGGAATCAATACTTCTTGTAAACCTGTTATTGAGTATTAGACAAGATCCACATTTGCTCCAGATAAATTCATTGGGAGATTTTATTGCTGAAGATTATACTAGAATACCTGCAAGACCTCACACAGAGTCTTGTGTAGATGATCTGCTCTTCCAGAGTGAATCGTTTAGAACTTTTTTTCATATTGTTGGAAATTTTAATCCTAGCTCTTCTGCCCATGTCTGTTCTCTTTGGAGAACCTCTTCGGGACAATATATTTTTGAAAAACTAGGAATCAGTCATCTACGTCAAAGGACCTCTTCTCAACCTATGGCATCAAATATGCATGTGAATTCTACTGCTTATATTGTATCCTTAGATCATTTTACTATCATGACCAATAATGTTGTCATAGTCGCAGACCAATCATTGGTTGGTTCTCATACAATTTTTCCTATCCAACTCACTAGCTCTACCATGGTCCCACAAGTTATGCATGTTTTTGTTGGAAGTGAAATAATCACTCAAGCTCTTACTGGAACACCACTTCTGCTTAGATCAAATCTGTCACTTCCCCCTGGGTATAACTCTTTGAATACTTCTATTGATAATCCTGCCCAGAATCCATCCGAAGGGCCTAATATTTTTGTTCCTCCTAGGTATAATGCTTCTAGTATTTTTGTTTCTACACCTACCGAGGTTCTCTCTAGGGGGGCTATAATTCCTCCTCCAACTTCGCCTAGAATATCTAATCGTCATGGCCCCAGTATCTCCAATTAATTTGGAGGAACAAGTCACTATGTCGCTCTGGTTTTCAAATTCATGTTGGAGGTCAACCTCAAGTTGGGGGACCATCTCAAGTTGGGAGGCAACCTCAAGTTGGGGTGAAACCTCAAATTCGGGGTCATAACCTAGTGTACAGATAGTATATTCCTGAAATACAGTCTCAACCTTGGAATTTTCCTTTCCAAGGCAATCAACAACTGCCTAGGCCGAAACTTTCCAAAATAATTCTTTTGTACCCCCTCATTCTGGGCAACCATATCCAGGTTCTATGAATCCTGCCTGGGGTCAAAATTTTCATTCTAATTCTCCTCTCCAAGGCCGCATACCCAATCAACCAACTCATGTTGGCTATTTGACTCAAAACCCTCCACCACTGAATTTGAAAGGATCCTCTAACTATATATAGATTGCTTATGGTCCTACTGGTATTTGGACATGGTTACCCCCTCAAAATTACTAGTTTCCTCAAGTGAACAAATAGTTGTCGTTTCTAGTTACTTTGAATTTAACAGATTTATCTATGATTCTGAATGATCCTATTTTGGATTCTTCTTATTGGTCGATCATACCTACAAAGTTACCATCAGACATTCCTAAGTTTGATGACTGATCAAGGGAAGACCCAAATAATCACGTCATGACTTTCCATCTGTGATGTTCATCCAACTCCTTGATGGATGACTCCATTATATTACATCTTTTCCAACGAACTCTTACGAGTTCGGCATCCAAATGGTTTATATAATTACCAAAAGGATTATTCATTGACTTCAACACCTTAGCTATGGCTTTCTTAACACATTATCGGTTACCAATACTATACGAGACAAGGACTGAAATTTTGAGTTCATTTGAACAATCCTCATCTACTCACATTTCTGATCATATTCATGAGTGGAGGAGGAGAATGCGCTTAATCAAAGTTCCCCTTCCTGGTCAACTATTGGTTGAGTGGTTTACTAAGTCACTCATTGGTCCTATGGCTCATTATGTCGCCATGGGTGGTGTCATCACTGAAGAGCGGGTGATTAGTCGTGCTCAATACTTGGATGTCGTTTATTCACAAGCATGCACTCTATATGACTTGATCCATGATGCACCTCACCCATCTACAAATCCAACCCCAATGCCTCCAGTAGCTTCTCATAATGTTTATGGTGTGATTGGAACTTTTCATGTTGAGACTCAGTCTAAAAAAGCTAGTCATTCCAACCCCAAATCTAATACTGCTAATGTACAAAACACTCCTCCTCCGACACCTTCTCCCGATAAAACAATTGAGGTTAATACGGTTCAATCTACACCTACCGTTAAAAATCAAAATAAAACGAAAGGGAAGGGTAAAAATAAAGGGGATAAAAATAATAATCAACAATCCGATAAACCCAAGACTCAACCTATTGATGACAAAGAAAAGTGCAAAACTCGTTATCCTTGTATTATTTGTGGTGAGGATCATTATACGAAAGATTGTCCACGTCACATTGAGGTTACTAAGTTCTTGCAAGGGATTAGGACACCTCCTACACCTGTTGTGTTATCACAACCTTTTCCTTCTCATGAACATGCCCAATTGGTCATTCATGACCAACCTTCTCCCTCTACCACATCTTATGTACTTATGTGTATTGGTGACTCCAAGAAGAACGACGTTGCAGTCGCTACTCGAGCCAAAGATTATTCTCCTTTAAAATATAAAGTTGACGATTAACCACCTTCATTGGTTCAACCTCCTCCATTGACTTCACCTCCCAATAGTCCTCTTAATATCAAAAAACCGACTCTAGATACAGTTCTTCTCCCTCCTCCCAAGGGAATTGTTCGTAAGTTGTCATTTAACCCTCATGCACATGTCACTCAAAACTACAGTATTGTAGAAGTTCTTGCACATGCACCTTCTGCAATGTCGACTCTCGAATTCCTTCAAATTTGTCCTATGAAACAAAAGACATTGTTAAAGGATATTGGTGGAATTGATCCTACCGATACGAACTTGATAATATTTTACTTGGAATATCATGTTCCAAGGCTTCCTCCTTAATTAGAGTTTCAAATACAAGTTATGGTGCAAAATAAGAACATTTGTCGAACCATTATTGATGAAGGATCCTCGACTTGCGTCATGTCCATTACTTGTTGGAAAGCCATTGGCTCTCCTGCCCTTACCGAGTCACACAATACTCTAAAATATTTTAATGGTACATGGTTTAAACCTTATGTTGTTATTCCTTCATTATATATCACATTAGAAGGAAAAGCGGTTACTGTTGAGGTTGAGGTCTTTGATGCACCTCTCGATTACAACCTTCTACTTGGCCGTAGTTGGATTGATTCTATGTGCACAGTTGTTTCTACTCTTTTATGTGTGCTATGTTTCCCACACCAAGGAAAATTTGTTACTGTCGATCAACTTTCCTTCTTTAATTCTGATTCACGTAATAGTAACGTACCTTTCATTGCAAAAACACCTCCCGGTTATGAGAATGTCAGTGTGGGTCTTATAAAGGATTCATCGTTAATGAGTACTTTCCACATCCCACCACTTGATATTCCTCCTCATTTTGTTTCTTTAATTAACATGATATCGACGATTGTTGGTGAAACCCTTGAGTCTTATGACCCATGGATAGTACCTAGCTATGACGATTGTCTTTGTTACGGCGACCGAATGCATTTAAGTCCGGTAGAATTGGCTTATCAAGCTATTCAATAAACAAATCCTTCTCCTCGTTCTCTCATAGATACGTCTCCTGATATGTTTCAAGTGGTATTTCACACCGATTAAATGATCATGACAGTTATGTTAATGGAAGATACCCCACGGGACGATGGGCATCATCATTCTGTCCTCTTCCTAGAACTCGAGACTTTAGAGAGTTATCAACGGATTTATAATATGTCTATTGTCGTTACTACTCCCCTTGTTCCTGAACCAACACATGATGTTTTGTATGAAGGGAATTTGGGAAATATTTCACCCACCATCCCTCTAGATATTTCGATTAAACCCAGAATCGTGGAAAATGTTCATATCGGTGCCTAATTTTCTGCTGATGAGATCTGAATTTACAAGGCCCTTTTCCAACAATTCTGTGATGTTTTTTCTTGGAGTTATGAAGAGATGCCTGGAATTGATTCATATATTGTTGTACATGAAATTAAGACTTATCTGGACGCTAAACCTGTTCGAAAAAGACTTCGCCCAGTACATACACGCAAAGTTGTTTCTATTAAACTTGAAGTTGAAAAACTTATCAAAGTTGGCTTTGTCTATCCCATGGCTTTGACTGATTGGATGTCTAATATTGTTCCAGTTAAGTAGAAAGAAGGCATGATCTGTGTTTGTGTATATTATAGGTTTATTAACAAATATTGTCCCAAAGACAATTATCCAACCTTTTTTGTTGACCAGATCATTGACGACTATGTTGGGAGTGAAATATTCTCCCTGATGGATGGTTTATCCAGCTATAATAAAATCAATATTTTACCTACGGATCAACATAAGACTTCTTTTATTTTCTGTTGGGGAACCTCCACCTACTAAAAACTACCTTTTGGTCTTAAGAATGTCGGTGCGACTTTTCAACGCACTATGTCTTATGCTTTTCATGATATTAAGCACATTGTACAACCTTATCTAGATGATTTACTTGTGCATTACATGCATTGTCAAGATCACCCAACACATTTACGGGCCATTTTCCTACATTGTCGCTATTATCGCATACAATTGAATCCACATAAATGTGTTTTTTGTGTGGAGTCCAGACAACTTCTTGGTTTTATCGTGTCTACACATGGGATTAGGGTGGACCCTCTGAAGGTTGAAGTTATTCTCAATTTTCCTCCTCCTTATACACTTCACTAGCTCCAAAGTTTGCAAGGGAAGGCAAATGTTTTACGTCGATTCATGCCCAATTATGTTGAATTAACGAAAGGTTTTACTCGAATTCTTAAGAAGGGTCACGATTTTGTATGGGACGACACTACGAACAAAGATTTTAAATATTTGAAACTTGCCTTAACCCGTACACCACTGTTATTTACTTCCGATTATAGTCGAGATTATTTCCTATACTTAGTTGCTTCGAACTCTACCATATTTATGGTTCTAGTCCAAGAGGATGATTCACATGATGAACATGTTATCTAATATTTGAGTCAGAGTATCATGACCACCGAAACCAAATATATGCATGTGGAGAAACTGGCCTTGGCAACTGCTCAAGTTGTTCAATGTTTTCGTCATTATATCTTATTACACAAGACCATAATCATTTCCAATTGCAACCCCATGCAACACATCCTTACTCGACAATTGTTGCGGGGGGGAATACTTCAAATGGATAGTTATTCTCTAGGAGTTTGATTTGGAATTTGAGTGAGCCAAGTCAAAGAAATCTTTGGATTTTGTCGAGTTGATATGTGACCTTCCCTCTACTAAGACATAAACTGTAGCAAAGGATTCCTTTCCTGATGAGTTTCTCTTTCTGATCAGTTTTGATGACATATGGTATGGAGACATCATCATTTATCTCCAAACCCAAACTTTTCGGCCCGATATTTCTAGTGTAAATCATCATTGTATACAGTATCAAGACCGTCAATACATTATCCTTGGTGATACCCTTTACCGTCATGGTATGGATTCCATATTTCGACGTTGTCTAACCTATGATGAAGCTGAGAAAGCTTTGAATGACTGTCACTCTGGAGCATGTGGTGGTCAAATTTTTGGGTATGCCACTACCCAAAAGATCTTGCGAGTTGGTTTCTTCTGGCCTTCGTTGTTTAAGGATTGCATTATTGTCGTTCAGAAGTGCCACGCTTGTCAAACGTATAACAATAAGATCAGATCTCATCCTACCCCTCTTTACCCTGTAGTTTATGTTTGTCCATTCACTAAATGTGGCATTGACTTCATGACATGTAACCCTCATTCGGTTGGGGGGTATGGATACATTATCGTAGCCATGGATTATTTCACTAAAGGGGCCGAGGTGATGCCTACATTTGATAATACTGGGAAAACTGCAATGCTATTCATATTCAATCATATTGTTACTAGATTTGGTTTCCCTCAAGCCATTGTCACAGACCATGGTAGTCATTTTTGCAATTTCATGATATCTGAACTTACCAAGAAGTTGGATCTTCGACATGAAAACTCAACACCTTACTATCCACAGGGAAATGACCAGGTTGAAGAAGTCAACAAAGTTCTCACTGCTATGCTTCGATGGATGCTAGGAATTCACAAGTCAAGCTGACACACGATGCTCTTCTCAACATTATGGGCCTATTAGACATATGTTAAATCTGCCATAGGGTTTACGCATTTTCAATTAATTTATGGTATTGAAACTATTATGTCGATTGAATGTGAAATCCCATATTTGAAACTAGATGTTGAACTCCTCCCTAACACCTCAATGGAAGAGGAACGTCTCTTGTATTTGATGCAATTAGACGAGACTCATCATGATGTTGCCTTATTCATTGAAACTCAGAAGAAGTGTTTCAAAGCTCAATATGACAAGCATGTCAAACCATGTGTTTTCTCCGAGGGTGATTTTGTTCTCCTTTACGAACATGATCGTGACTTATTAGGGGCCAGTAAATTTGAGCCTATGTGGTGTGGCCCTTATATCATGAAATGAGTGTTGGAGAAAGGGGATTATGAGCTGGTAGATTATGATGGAATTCCTTTCAGTGAACCCATAAATGGGATTTACTTAAATAAGTACTATGCTTAAACTATTTTTGTATGAGTGCCTTTTATTTTTAGTGTATCATACTCTAGTGTTCTTTTTTGTTTTTTGTTCCATGTTTTAGTTGTTTACCTTGCATTGTGCTTGGTTTCCATATGTTCTTGTATTCACTACCCTATATCAAGTTTATTGATGGTGCTAGTCGCAATACTCAAAACCTAGCATCTATTGCATGGGCAATCTATGCACCTACGGATGAGTTTATCAGTCTACATGGTGTTTTCCTTGGTCATGCAATGAATAATATCACGGAATACAATGCATTTATCGAGTTATTAACTCACACCATTTCACTTGGCATCTGTCATCTTATTGTACGACTTGATTCACAGTTGGTAGTACTACAGTTGAGTAACATTTATTCCATCTGAAGTGCTACTTTGTTATGGGTATACTTACGAATTCGCCTCTTGGAAAGACATTTTGATTATATTGAGTATCAACATATTCCTAGATGTCTAAACACATTGACATATGCATTGGTCAATTATGTGTTAGACATACATTTGAGACATTTATAAACCCAAACACACATTCTTAAAAAGACAAGTAAGTCTGTAGGAACTTTATATTAATACGACAAAAAGTTACAAAAAATGTTTGTCTAAGGACAAAAACATCAAAATCCACCCATCGTTTCATCTGTGGATATTGTGGAGCAGGTATGCCCCACTCCACCTGTAAATGTAATACGGGGACCCTCTCAAAGAAAAAGGACACTAAAATGGATCTGTAACCAAATTTTTTCAACCAACCATTACGTCACTTTGTCAGTTTCTTATTCATGCTATTTAAGACACCCTCGCACCAGTTTAAGACCCTAGGTTCCATGCACTCTATGGTGTATTGAAAGTGGCCTTGCAAAGGAATGTGAGGAGAAGCACTGCCTCCCATTCAGGTAATGGTATAGAGGATGGTTCGCAATGGTAGATCTAGAACATCTCTAATGGAAACCTTGCCACTATGATTTTCCATACCTAGCACATAGTGGTGTGCAACACAGTAATCCATGGGTTCTCCCCCACCTCTGCTTCTCATGAGGGATACCCAAGAGCCTCGGTGAAATAACCCCATCATAAAGTAAATATATTCTATCTCCAAGGTGAGTGTGTGCACACCCACATGAAAGGCATGTTCATTTACATCCCACATGTGGACCAGATACTCTAGCAATCTCAATTGGGCTCTCATGCCCTAGATTTTGCAGAACTTGAGTAAACCACACTCATGGAGTGCCATAACTGTGCCCAGGTCATTCCCAACAAAATAGTCTTCTTCCTCATGCTCCCATTCTCTCCAATCAAGCATTTTGAATGAGGAAAACCTTCCAAGTAACATCAAAAGAGGATTATAATCATAAAAAAACAATTCTTGGAAGTTTTCCTAACTCTTTTCATCTTTTCAAAAAATTGGATTGGTCGTCGTAGGGCTTTGATTTTACGCAGAGCGACGTCATCGCACTCTGTCTTTGGGTCCCCTACAATGATGTTAGATCATCACAACGACGATATCAACGTGCGGACAGGTAGATCTCCTCTTGAGAGCTAGACTCTTAACTCTTAAGACAGAAGACGCTTATCATGGACACTGACTTCCTTTTAGATCTGTATAAACTAATGTATGAGGAGGAAGGAGAAAAGAATTACCTTTTACCGGCGTTTGTCCCTACACGCTCCGAGTTGAGCTCCGATCTTTCACTCCTCGATAAGCCCTGTAGACAAATAATAGTACAACCACTTCCTACTCTACTGATATTAGCTTGAAATAGACCTATCTATCAAAGACAAGTTCATGTGAGATTAAACACAAACTAGAAAGAAACATGCCAAGCGTGTCATATTGATGAGAACAATGATAGAAGTAACTTACAACCATAGATGTGAATGCAGCAGCTTCGTCAAACCCCCTTTGTCTAACCCTTGCTCAAAACATCCACGATCTGGATGACAACAACTTCACTGTTTACTCTCCTCTAGTTCACTGTGTGTTTCTTATGAGATCATAGGTTTCATGCTTCTAATTCTTCCTATTTTCCACCATGATAGATCCTGCTTATATAGGTTTAGAGAGGCCTAACCTCTTGAGGTATCTTTAGGGTAAGTTGAGAATTCTCCTCCTTGAGTTAGGGATCTTCCCTAGGATCATGGCTGGACCAGGGGTTTGAATCCAACTGCCTTCCAAGATTGAAAAGATCTTCCCCTTATTCTCCTCAACATACCAAATGTTGCCCAGAATAGGCAGTGCTCCCTCAAAAGGGACATCAGAGCGCTATAGCACTGCCTAGTAGGCTTTAGGGGGGCGCCAACACTCTTAAAATAAATAACGATCCTCCAGAAGGGTTGTCCAGTGTTATAATGCTCCCTAGCACTTTATAGGGGAGCGCTAGCGCTCCTAAGAGAGATATAGGGGAGCACTCTCTTCTAGAAACCTAGATTCAATGGTTCTTTCAGATGGCAAGAGGTACCTAACTTCAGTTAACCATTCCTCTTCCTTAAAATCAAGTGTTTGAGGTATTTTAAGTGTCTTCTTAATGTCATTATAAGTATGACATAGGCATCATGGCAGTCTGATTTGCTTGACATTTGCGACACTTGTGAGCAACATGCGACACTTGCTACACTTATCGAAGTGAGTAATGTTGATGTGTAACAGATTGCCCCCCAAAGTATGAAGTTAGAAGATGAGAACTGATAACTGAAATGCTTTGTAGACTTTCAAGCAAAGGTGTAGATGTGGAGAACCTGACAGAAGCTGCACACAAACATCCAACAAATATTATGACATGTTTCAAACCCTTGATCATACCTATGCTTGGGTGATCAAGACTTACAGGATATGGCCACCATAAAATACGAGGATCCATAGTGTATTGATAAAGGAATTACATAGCCACCGAGGTTACAGTGTGGATCTATACTCTAATGACCTGAATTGATCATAGCCATGAAGAATACACAATGGATCTACAAGATGACAAGACATAAACCCGACCAATACAAAGTGGATCCTATGTGACGGTGCTTAATATTGTCATTGTTTAGGAAACTCGCCATAACCTAGTAAAAGTACATATTAGAGTGATGGCTCAACCCAAGGTCTTCTTACCGATCCCAATGTGGTTACAAATCTAACCAGCCTGATAGATGTCACGGCGTCGAACATGGCGAGAGCTCCACTTGATTACCGGTCAATGATGTAAACCGTTAACAAGCACGGGGAGATCACCATTAATGTCAAATGATTCCACAAGGTACCTAGGTACAATGTGAATGGATGAGATGGGTCGAACATCCGTGGAATCATCCGATCAGGGGAGGTCAATGATGTAAAACCCACTGCTCGAGCGACGAGGAGGGCCTACCATTTAGAATAAGGGTCCCAAAGGGTACTAACTAGTTTCCATTTTCGTCGAGGGAGGGGCCTTGATGTATCCCCATCAATGACATGAAACAGACCTTGTGGAGATGTAATTGGTAGATTAGATGAACATGGACTGACATGGATATCGAGACAAGATATTTTTGACAGCCCGACTCATGAGATGGATACTTCCCTTGAACTGAGGCCGCGACAATAGAAACATGACATGGACCAAAACTTGATGATGTAGTGGATGTTGTGACTTACATTGAGGGTGACCCAGGAGAATTGAAAGGAAACTCAAAGGATTGGCTCAGTGTAAAGGTTCAACAGATTATAATCGTGCAAAAGACAAAGTGTCGTGTTCAAAGGGCGACTCTAAGAAGAGTTACTTGGTAATGTTCTCAAAAAGCTGTTTGGCTTGCTTCTTTCAAATTTTCCCCATCCAAATAGACAAGTACATCTTTTTGTATTTGAAAAGATCGAGGAGGATAACATGCTTTCGATATAAATCACCGCCGGTAAAGTTCCTCTGCTTGTTTAACGAACTAAGAAGAAGTAGGGTTCCGGTCCCCATGGGCTGTCGTGTTTGTTTTGAAGCGAGTCAAAGGCGAGCTTCGAAGGTTTTTTCATGATTATAGAGTCGGAAAAACACTTAAAGACTCTCTTAGTTCCTTTTTTTCATACATTTAGTCTCAGCAGGGCCGAAAAGAGGGTCAGCTACCACTCCGAAGATGCCTTTCGAACCTTTTAATGGTGTGAAAGGAAGCAAGATCACTTTCGACGATCTTTTCATGTTTAAAGAGTCGAGAGTTTAAAGGTAGCGAAGCTCCGGGGGTTCCTTTTAGGTACATCTGAGGAGTCCGAAGAGATAAAATTTTACCCAGTGCGTTCTTATATTCTCGAACGAGAACGAGCTAAGACTATGCTCGTGGATGTGACAAGGTAAACAAACGATCAAAACTGCTTTGAAACCTGTAGTTTCAAAACTGCAATCTAGAGGTTTATTGAGGCCATTATATTGTTAAAGAACCCCACAAATGACTATACCTTATAAAGAGTAATTTTGTAAGTAGTAATACGAGAAAATCTTCATTTACCATTTCATTTGCATAAGGTTGTAGCAGTGGAATTCTCATTTTAGAGTTGGATCTTGTTTTGCTTGATACTGGAGCTATGGTTGATCATTTCTCTCATCGTTTGGACCAAGTAGATCTTCATTTTCTCCTCTTTCAATTACATGGTTCTAAATTTGTTTTCACAACAATATTTGAATAAAAAAGCAGAAACCCCTAGGTCATTTCGAGATCGTCACCTCTATTCAGCTTGATGGGAAAAAGACGTTTGTTTACAAAACGCTTTTAGAGGGGTATTTAGCATAGATGCAACACCTTGATGCTTAGCGAGGCCAAGATAGGTCGTTTTTTGTTGCAAGGAATCATAGAAACTCAAAAATATGCCCACTCAACCATTGATGAAAATTATGTTAATTTAAAATGTTTTATTGCTGCGTGATGATTGTTGAGTGATAAAAAAGAGGGCGTGGTCCTTTTGAGCGATTATGGAATGGATTTTAAAAGTTTTTAATTGCTTGAAATTGCCGAAATTGAATAATGGGGAATTCTTTTGTTTTGTTTTGTAGGTGATTTCGACAATGACCATGATTGTAGTGGAAGGAAAGGCAGGGAGCATGAGCTCTGATGGATTTGGCTACTTCTGAAAGCGGAGTCCCTTGCGTTTGAGCCACATTGAGATTGTGGCCTTTTGAAATTATTCAAACTACAAAATATGAAGAAAGAGATCCCTCTGCTTGAGCACATAATCAACTTGTGGGATGTATCAAATTAGAGTAAGGGTTTGGTTAGAGACTGACTTCTAATATCGAGTTGGAAGATGTATACTTCTTGACTAGCCTCGAAAATAGGGGCTCCTATAGCTTTTCTCGGACAGAGGGCACTTCCTGATCAAGTGGATGTGTACCTAGCACATCATTGTCTCCCAAGAGAAAGACTGGTGGGGAGTAGAATCCCATCAAAGGATATCCTTAGAATTACCCTTAGTTCTATCTTGTTTTCCACCACGAGTGTGACAGGAAGCACTAGCACACATCTAGCGTCGAGATCACATGTAGCTTATGGCATACAGTGTTTGAAGCCAACACTGTTTAACTAGAGCACATGGTTTCTTCGGAATGTGAAGGACCGGGTTTTGAGATGTAGGATGGGGTAGAAGTAGTTGGGATATAGTTTCTTTCTTAGGTGCTCATTCTTCTTAGAAGCATCCCGGATGCATCCCTCATGTGCATTTGACAGTACGACTAAGGTGGGAGAACCACAACAGATGGAACGATGGACTGATGCAGCCTCCAGAGACTAGTGTGGAGTTAGAGTTCCTTCCTTGGTGACTTCTAACCCGGCAGAACAGTACCAATATCTTTGTGATAGAAGACTTTCCATATGTCGAGGTGGACTTTCACAGGAGCATGGATTTAATTCTACCAGCGGAGGAGGATTGGGATGCATCAGGTGAGAGATTAAACAATACCTTGTCTAGTGTTTTTTTAATTTTTTAGCATTATGTATATGTTTTGGAGTGCGTGGAAGTTATTTCCAGCTGTCACGGACAAAGGGAGTGATCGCGTCAAATTTTGAGATACACGATGCCCGGGACATCATGCAGGGGATGCTCAGGTTCCAGTTAGATCTGGGGAAGACACCAGTGATAGGTCTCAGGAGGGTTGAAACCTTCAAGGCCTTCGATGGGCATTCCTCTGTAGAGGAGGAGAGAAGTGCCTTTATATATATAGAGACACACTGTGGGGGTTCCATAGAATGTTAATTATCTACTGAGACTTGTAGTGCATGCAGTGATATGTTTCTCTCAGCACAATGTAGTGCAGTGAGATTAGAGTCTCTTTGGTGATTGTATATTTGTATGACTTGTGGGGACGATGTTGTATGGGTGGGAAGACCCAAAATTTTGCTCTTCAAATGCACTTATATATACGGTTATGAGTTTCGGTGTTAACTAAAGATGCATGCAAATGATGTCTTTAATGTGATGTGTTTTAATTTATATGTGATGTACAATTTGTTTTCCTTTATGAAACCTTATCTATGGGCGAGATATTGATGCATGATGTAATTAGCTAATGAATATGAAACATTGTTGAGTTCTCTTGGAATATGTTTGTATTATATGTAATCAAATATTCGTTCAAGACGATGAACTTATAGGTCATGACGTAGGAGGATAGGATTACAAATGGCGTAGATACGATTAAGTTGGCATACCATGAGTTGCGAGTCTAGGTTAACAATCATATACCTAGGGAGGCTTGGGTCAAAATTTCGATGACAACATGATATTTTGCCATGTTATTATTTGTTGTTCCTAAGCAAATACCTCTTGAAATCACCAACTCATCAGTTGGTAAAATGACCAATACTGCTGAAACAATGTTACAGATTATTATTGACTAAGCCATCCACAAATTAGAACAAGATAGGAAGGAAGGCGTCATCTACATGAAAACACAAGGCCACGGTTAACATGAGTGTAGGAGTAAAGAGACTTCGAGCACGTGAAGAATAGACACACCGAGCTAAAATACAATAATGTACAAAGTACACATGCACATAGATTGATCGCATAGCATAGTACCTTTTAAGGTAAATCCCGTTCTGGGGCTCTCCTAGGGAGATTCCATCATGTCGACTAACTCGTAGGTGCTATACTCTATGAAGAACACGTTTCACAATGTAAGGGCCATGCCACGGAGGTTCTAACTTACCTATCCCTAGTTTGTCATGAGCATGGTCATAGACAAGGACTAAGTCTCCTTATGCAAAAGTCCGAGGATGAACCCAGTTTATGCATTGATTTTATCCATTTCTGATGTACCTCGTTAACGAGAGCGGCATCTAGCGATATTTCATCAGTTTGGTCAGATATAAGAAATTTTCTTCTTCGGCAGAAGTATGGGGGTAGGAGTTCTACTTTAAGTTTCGGAGATGGAATCTCACACTCGATTGGTAAAATAGCTTGATGCCATACACTAACTGAAAAGGAATTAGTTGGGTTTTCAGATACAGTAAAGCCAGGCGGAGAAAATTTGTAGATGCCAGGATGTCTTATTTTCCCATACCATACATTGAACCATGGTTTGTTGACCTTAATGGAATTAAGCTTCAACTTATCCAGTTGGACTAAGGGTAGTATGGGGATGAGTTGTCATGGAAAAAACATGACTTGGCATGGAATTCCCTCATCATCTGGTTCTTAAAGTGTGAACTGTAGGTCCAATGATAATGCGTGGTACACCAAAATGAGTTATGATATTGTTAAAGAGAAACAGAGCTGCGGTACGACCATCGTTCCGGAAAGGTAGGAATAGCAACCCATTTTGTAAAGTAATCAATGGCGACGATTATATAACCGTGCTCCCCAGTTGAGGTATGCTTACATTGCATGAAATCGATACCCACTTGGAAAGGGGTTAATGGTGATAATGGGGTGCAATGTAGTAGGGTGGGTGTGTGCCTTGTTATTAAAACTTGGCGGGGTGGGAATTTTTGTGCCTCAATACAATCTTTGAAAATTGAGGGCCAAAATATGAGTGACGCATTAGAATTTTTGGGGCTATATCCATCCTAGAAAGATGACTGCCACAAGCTCAAAGGTGATAGTCATTTAGAATGCATTCATCCCTCTGCATGGATCAAACATCGTCGAAGGATAGTATCAATACCACAGCAATACAAGATTAATGCGTCGATGATAAGATAGCGACAGAATGGTGGGTGAATGTCATTAGATGCTCTTCATGGGAAGTGTTAGGTTGAAAGCGTTGAGTTTGGAGATAAAGAGGGATGTCTCCATACCAAGGATCAGAGGTGTTGATGAGGAAAAGAGTTTCTTCGGGGAGAGAATCTCTAGGTTCAATATCTCCATCAGCATGGGGGAGGTCACAAATAAGCTCTGCAAACACGGGGACTTTTGGTTTTGGACTTAGCAAATTCAAGATCCAATTCTTGAAGGATGGCGATCCATTTAGAGTATTTTCCCCGAGCACTTGACGTGTCAAGACTATGGTATGGGGTTTGAGTCCGCAATCAAAGTGGTGGTGCATAGTAAGATGTAATGGAAAAATCACGGACAGCGATGGCCATTTGCCCGAGGCTAGTTTTCTACATGTGAATATCGAGTTGAGGTCGGATAGACTCTTGTTTTAGGTAATGGAATACATATTTCCCTCCTGTGGGGTCCTCCCTAGGCGACACCATCACCCAATATAGTGGAAGTGGAGGCGATTAAGTAAAGTATTTAGTCCTTTGTATACTCTGGAGTGTGAAACAAAGGTGTGTGAGTCAAGGCATGCTTGAGAGCATCAAATGATCTTTGGCTGATGTCATCCCGAGATGAAAGTGTTTTATACAACAATGGTCTTTAGTTATCTCCAAGCGTGGTTACAAATGGAAACGAAGAGTTTGCTTTTTCTTACCAAACTTTGGAGTTAGGTCAAACTAGTGGCCCGGGGGTAAGGCCAGTGTATGGCAACTCTTTAGGGGTCCACAGTCCCATGCTGGGGCAACAAAACCCATTGGAGTCGACCGGATTTGTGTAAAAATACATATGTGGGTTCAGCGGATGGAAGTTAAAACCGACATCGAGAAAAATAGCCATAAGTGATCAACATGATCTAATCGATTAGATGAGTGGGCAGGTAAATTACGTCGAGGTAAAAGGTTCTCAATGTTGTGCCAAATCATACGACATGGCACTGGCTGGAAAGTAGCACCAGGCGACTGACCAAAGGTAGCTTCCGATGAAGCGAAAGTTCCCCATGGGAGATAAAGGTTGTCTTATGTTTATCAGCAGGTAAAATTTCAATCGGGTTATACCCGAAGAAACCATCCATGAAGGAGGAGATTCCAGCTCCCAGTAGCAGTTTATCAATGATCTAGTGCGATGAAGGTAGGGTAACTGTCCTTTGGACAAGCCTTGTTGAAATCGATAGTCAACTTTCTGGAACACGAATGGTGTTTTGGCAACCCGGGACAAGGTTGGAACCCATTCGTAAAGGGACAGGATGAATAAAGCTGATTTTAAAAGTTTATAACTTACACTTGCTTTATGGATTAATTTTCTTGGGATGAACAGGGTGGAGTTTCTGTTGAATAGGTTTTGCGCCTGGGTAAGTCTTGATTTCATACACAAAAATCGATGGATCGATTCGACATTCTTACGTAGCTCAAACAAAGACATCGCAATTATCACAAAGCAGTAGTGTAAGATACCACCACTTCTTTGGGTGTGCAATTAGCACCAAAGTTAATGTTTTCCACAATACCTTCTTTGAAGTTGAAATATCCAATAATGATCGTTGTAGAGATATTACCCATATTCCCTAAGAGTATCTTATTGTGAGGATAGGATATTGTGGAGATTTGGTAACATCGGGGGGGGAAGGCAGAGTGTATGTCTTTGTAGATTTCTTCTAGAGGTGGAAGAAAAGAGGATCTGTGGTGGTTGTCATCCCATGGAAAATTGTCGATGCTAAGCATTTGCATAATAGATTCGTCAGAGGGGAAAACTTGGGAAATGTAATCTTTTGCAGATGATAGGGAATCCAACTATGACGGCATCGAGTAGGCGCCGGGTGCCAATGGATAGGGGTTTTCGGGGAGGAGAGGCTGATTAGACCATGTATCTGACCCTACGGTAAGGCTAAGTGGCATGGTGTCACCACACAGCACGAATTCCATGGGACTAGGTACAATCCAAAGGGTCAAAATGATTCCAAAGATTGATAAGCCATAATCGAAATCATATTGGTAATTTAGCAACATGATGTTTTGTGGGTGGAAGTGGTGTAGGGGAAGGTACCCATAAGGATAGAATCTTTCAACGTATGCACCCAACACCAGCAGCTTTCATCACGTAACTGTGATCTCCCAAAAGATATTTGTTGGTAGTTGGGGCATGGCGTGGTGTGTACAGAAATCCTAGTTGGTCTATAGTGACAATTTTGGCTTGATGGGGGAATTGTACATATTGAAACACCGACGAGGCGACGGTATTCATGGTGTAGAACCAACTTCTTCCAAGTTGTAGGTTGTAATCGAGGGGGGGTATCGACCACCTCGACATCAACGATAACAGTTTGCGTAACTGAACGGCTAAGGATTGCAAAATTCCATGAGGATGAAAACATCAGCCATCGAAAGCGCATAACATCGTGGGGGGATTTGTTAAGGGGAAAGTGATTTCAAACCTTTTCCAACAAAGCCAAAGACATGACACAAGTGGGGGCTCCCTCATCCAAGATAGTTAGAGTTAAGTTGTTGATTGTGAACAACAACATCAATTTAAGAAAAGCTAGTTGGTGGGAGAGTCGAGGCTGATGATCATCCAGATTAAACATGAGGGTATTAGATGACTCAGGATCAAAAGCTTGATGGCAGCTAAGAGAATTCTATGTTGACTGGGGCGGTGTTGTAGAACTTCCAAAAGGACATAGCACACGATGCTTAGGCCAAATATTCAACGATATTTGTAGTTTTGGGCAGCCCGTGAATTATGATTAAAGGTAGATTTCTATATAGTTCTCTTAGGAGGGCGTAGAATAGAGTCAACGAAGGTTTCTACTCAATCTAAGTGGCCCGAGGAAGGAGGACTAACGGAAGATAGTGATGGGTCAGGTAAGGAATGCGTTAGTGGTCTTGGCTTATCGAGGGTTTAATAGAATGTGTCATATGTGCATTAGTGCGAGGTGATCAGGTCATCCCATTAAACATGTAAATGTAGGAACTTGTCGAGGTCTCATCATGCAGGTTATGCATTTAAGCAGTGGGGTTTGAGCAACCAAAGATTACTATTGTTGTGGAAAGGTTGGGTAAAAACTGTGGTTGTGAATTTCCTTTGAAAAGTTTTGGAACTTCATCGTGATGTGGACAATATTGGGTGTAATGATCATCACCACAAAATGAGACATGGGAGTTTTGGTTTCCATTGTGGTTGTTTTCAGGTGGGGGTTTGAGTTTGATTTTTTGCTTGTTCATTTACTGTGTTTTCTTCAATTTATTTGTACTTTCTTACCTCGAGGTTACATTTGTGAAGGGGCCGATTGGACCGCATTCACCTCAGAACCCTGAGTTTGAGGGGAGGTAGAAGAGGGGTGTGGATTGAGCTGGGCGGAGACATCAGCGGACCATTGGGTTGTTCCAGTCGACTGGGATGGATATTGGGTTTTTATGGAGCCAATGACTCCATTCGCGTGCAAGGTAAATGATGGTTTGGATGGATCAGTAGTGGCACGAGTAGCATTCGGTATCAATTCATACAGAGTACCAGATTGTGAATAAACCAAATCTAAGTAGAGCTCAAAACAATAGCTTCTTCCTCGGTTACTACACTACCCATAGAAACATCACAAGCGACCTGGGGTAATAGGGATTTAGTGAATATTCCACTAATAATTGGTTAGGAATGATTGCTTTGATTAACCTTCGTCATTGTCTCCATTCATGGATATGATCCAAAATATGAGTCGATGTCGATTGTCGTAATGAGGTTAAAATTTTTGTGTCAGTTTCATAATGAATTGGAAGCTATAAATGAGTTAATAAATCCATAGTGAGAGTATTAAAGTCACTGAAGGAGTTTCGTGGTAGTTCAATATACCACTTTGTTGCAGAACCGGTAAGCGTTCATTGGAAAAGACCCAAATGTATAGAATCATCCATGAGGGAGTTTGATGAACACCACAAATGGAAAGTCATCCACATGGTTGTTTGGGTCTTCTTGGGACTTTCCATCAAATTTTGGAATATTAGAAGGAAGTTTAATTGGAATAGCTAATGAAGTCGAGGAATGAAAAATAGGATCATTCGTTAAGCGAGACAAGGCTGGGAGATCGAGTTGCTAGGAAAGGTGCAATAGAGTTAACCTACTTGGTGATAATCTCTTGGTGGTATAGGAACACCAATAGGACCATACACTAGGTTATGCGGATAATTGCCAACTAGTGGGCCCTCTTGCATAAGGTTGGTGTTGGCCAGGGGACATAGGATTTGAGGGTTGAGAAACATGTGCGAGTAGAGGATAGTGCTGGATGGAGTTTTAGGATTATAAACCCGATTTGGCGTTTGTCCATAAGGATGATATAGATGAGTCCCTTGAGGGGGAGAGGTTGTTGTGGAGCTTGAGGATTGTGTCCCCCCGAGAACTGTGGGTTTTCTGGAAAAGGGATATTCCATGGGTTGGGTGTGGTAGACACATTTTGTTCATACGCTTGATGGTAGGCTCCGGATTGAAATTTGCCTGACATGAGGAATTGCCCTCAAATGGAAGTTGTCCTCCGGTAGGGAGGATGCCCCTAGCATGAGGTGGAGTTCCTGGAATTTGGGAACCAGGCGTAAGCCCGGCCGGCCGGTGTTGCTTAATGGGTTGGAAACCGAAGACGGTCCCCTCGGGTTGTTGTATAGGTATAGAACTTCCAGGCATAGCTTGGGTAGTAGTGACAACGAAAGAATTCGGTCTTTCTGTACCCAAAGGGAGTGATGATGAAGGTCTAGGTGTTAGTGGTGTACCAATTGCATCTTGGCTAACCACCACATTACCAGTGGGGATCGTCAGTGCGTGAGGGACCATTGTAGAGTGGGCCATTTGGAAGAAAAAGTAGACCTTAAGCCCAACGGATGATGTGTTTGGATCAATGGACAGTGTAGTTGAAAAAATGTTAGTACCGGTAAAATGATTTAAGGGTATGGTGTAGGTAACAAGCACATCGGCACCTATTCCTGTTCCATAAAGATCATGCACCATGCGCGGTGGACTTCAAACAAGCGTCTGTGGTCCAAAAGGGGTAATTGGATAGAGGGTTTTGATGAGACCCGGTCGGAATGTTGGAAGGATTGACGATGACAAATTAAATTAAATTTGAATTGACACTTAAATCAAGAGCAACAAGGAAATATGGAAAAAAAAAAAAAATGGGTTACACTTTTGCTTGTTTATGACAAAAACTGTATTTTCACAAGTTATTCAACTTCGGCATATAAGAAATTATTTTTTATTTAGAATTTCACTTTACGGTAAAAACAAGAACTTGTGAAGAATTGTGTTAGCTTTCTAATAACTATTTTTCAAAAAAATTTTATCATGATTTGATATATCAAAATTGACAATTGTTTAACAGTATGTTTCTTCAACACGGAATGAATGATAATGAGTAACTTATTTCTACAATGAGTGTTTTTATTAAACTTATGTTTTGAAGAAACAAAATATCTTTTAACAATACTGAGACTCTATTTTATTATTACTATCATTTTGAATTTACTTGGATGAATATTATAATTTCTAGAATTTTTGAAGTTGACCAAGCTGAAAACGTTGCATGTTACAAGCACATGTTTTCTACAACATATCTATTTGAATTTTTTGCAAAGTAAAATCTAAAAATACCCTTTTGGCGAGAACATTTTAACAATTATGAATATAATTTATCCATAATTTTCCGTTGTGTATATTTAAAGGAGGTACGAGTTTCATTTCACCAAATCCTTAATCTCACCTAAAAATATTATGTAGTGATTTTTTATAAAATTAAAATAAAATTAGATAAAACAAGTAGAAAATGAAAACAAATAAAATTAGATAAAAACAATGAAAATGAAAACAAATTATACCCAATGAAAGTAGATTCAATTTTTAAAATGTTGGTATCAATTCTCAAACTAAATTCTGAGTATTTGTAGGAGTCTGCTACCTCCAAAGATGAAGTAAGATGGACAGAATTTGCAGTTTCCTGCAAACAGTCCCATTTTCACGTTTTCGGCCGAAATATTCTTTCGACCGAAACCTAGTTTTTAACGGAATCCGTTAAAAAATAAACGTTTCGGCCGAAAAGTATTTCGGCCGAAATATTCTTACCGCGGAAAATAATTCATTCAAAAAACATTGTACACGAATTTTGACGGCACCGTTAAATTTGACGTGAAAATTTTCGGCCGAATAATATTTCGGCCGAAAGTAATATTTGTTCGGCCGAAAAATTGCCGCTAGAAATTTTGGAGACCCGATTGTCACGAAAGTGTTACCCAGCTTCATGATTTTACCCGTCTCTCATATCCCTCAGGAATCCGAAAAGCCTCCAGAGACTCTGAAACAATTCGCAAATTCTCTAAAGAGGTGGGAACTTCTTCTTGGGAGGTTATAATGTTGTGAACCGGAGGAAGTCCCTGTACCCTACGCGAATGGCGTGGAGGGTCAATGTTGGCGAAAAAGAATTGACGAAAAAAATCTATGGCCAACTACCGAAAAGAAACAGCATACGCTAATAGAATCTAGGAATCACAACCAAGCAAACAAAACCTTCTCTCGATGATCGTGCTAGTTGGTGATGAAATCCAATGTCACGTGATCAAGTCAAGAAGGGGCAAGGATATGGTGGAATAGTTATAATGGCGACCTGCTTAACGGACTTTCACCTTGGTGCAAGCTTCCACGCAACAATTGTGGATTTACCCTCCAAGGAGCCCGAGTGAGTTTGACCAATGTCTGCTCCAGGTACAGCGATACTTCCCTTCACTGTCACCTTGTGTAAGACCCTAAAGATTGTGGCTACAAAGGTTACCAATTCGTAGTCGGCCCCTGGGCGGGTACAGTCGACAATCCAGTCTGAATGTAAGGGTGGGGTATCTAGCCCAAAATGAACTTGAAAGGCTTCCACTCAACATTGTGGGTATACCTTTTAAGCGATCCCCATAATATGATCCGACTACTACAATCAGTCAAACCACAGAGGGATAATCTTCGTAGCTTTCCTGAGTGCGACCTCATGCGTAACCCCTATGTGAGAGGGGGATCCCAGGCAAACTTATACGAAAATTGGATTTGACTCTCCCTAGCTCAGGATGCTAATGTTTGTTTTGGAAACTTTGGAGAGTTATGCTCACAGCCTAATCCAAAGTGTTAATCCTAGTCTACTATTGGTGGAAGATCCTAGAAAAAAAATGTTCTAGATAGTTTTTAATTAGCGTTCATTTTATAGTTGTTCTTTACTCAAAAGGGGTGTATGAAAGTGAAATGGATAGAATGATGACTCAATCCCCAAAAAATGCATCAAATATGATAAGCAGACATTTATTTTCGATGAATGTCTATTTAAGGGAGAGAGAGAGAGTTATTTTCACTAACAAACACTAATAAGGAATGTCCTCGAACAAATTTTCTTCAATCAAATCCAATGTGGTGCTAAAAAAATTTGGACATGTCTTCTAATATGAAAATCAATCACTAAGATGTCTCTTTATTGTTTGTGTGCAAATAATGATTAATTCAAAATGACACTTCTCCTGCCAATTAACCTTTTGGATCAAGGAAACTCAGACAAGCATAAGCAGGTTTTGTACAAACAATACACCCTATTGCTATGATCGAAAACAAGAAGCAAAAAAGAAAATCAAGAATTTCACAAAAAAGAGAGATGTTCAAGAACGATGACCTCAAAAGAGAAGATTCATAGACTTCTGATGTCCTTCACCATAGTTTTTTTCTCGGTCAGATAGGAGAGAAAAACAGTAGATTGATTTTAAACTCCCAACAACAGAAAAAGCTCAAAAAATAATGAAGAAGGCCACAAAATCTGAACAGCAAGGTATTTGTTCCTTAGAAGGAAGGATGTCAAAGTTCAGTGGGAAGAAGCATTGACTCACAGAGAGGCTCAGCAAGTGAAACATAGAGACTAGACCCTAGAAAAAGCAATTCTGGAAAGGTTTTTTGCCAAAAGAGAGTTGGCGCTCTAGTGTAAGGGGCACCAAGCATTATAGTGCTCTGTCTAACACATCCAGGGGGCGATGGCGCTCTGTTAACATGGTCACAGGAGTGCCAAGCTTAAAAATCTCATGAAAATGTCCAGAAACCCAAAATTTCAGTCAAATTTTAGCAACCAAGTTGAGTGTGATGGGGTAAGGAGTCAATCAACATGTGAAATCAAACAAATGGGGTGAACAAGGTCTGAAAACAATCAAAGGGTAAGACAAGGTCTATGAGGAAAAATCAAAACCAAAAGTTCTGATTCGATCTCCCCAGTGGAGTCGCCAGATTATGTTGAAGGAAAATCTCCCTGCGGACAGGTAGATCTCCTCTTGAGAGCTAGACTCTTAACTCTTAAGACAGAAGATGCTTATCATGGACATTGACTTCCTTTTATATCAATATAAACTAATGTATGAGGAGGAAGGAGAAAAGAAGTACCTTTTACCGAAATTTGTTCCTGCACACTCCGAGTTGAGCTCCGATCTTTCGCTCCTCGATAAGCCCTATAGACAAACAATATTACAACCACTTCCTACTCTACTGATATTAGCTTGAAATAGACCTATCTATCAGAGACAAGTTCATGTGAGATTAAACACAAACTAGAAAGAAACAGGCCAAGTGTGTCATATTGATGAGAATAATGACGGAAGTAACTTACAACCGTAGATGTGAATGCAACAGCTTCGTCAAACCCCCTTTGTCTAACCCTTGCTCAAAAGATCCATGATCCGGATGACAACAACTTCACTGATTACTCTCCTCTAGTTCACTGTGTGTTTCCTATGAGATCATAGGTTTCATGCTTCTAATTCTTCCTCCTTTCCACCGTGATAGAGCCTGCTTATATAGGTTTAGAGAGGCCTAACCTCTTGAGGTATCTTTAGGGTAAGTTGAGGATTCTCCTCCTTGAGTCAAGGATCTTCCCTAGGATCATGGCTGGACTAGGGTTTTGAATCCAAATTCCTTCCAAGATTGAAAATATCTTCCCCTTATTCTCCTAAATAGACCAACTGTTGCCCAGAATAGGGAGCACTCCCTCAAAAGGGCCATCAGATCACTATAGCACTGCCTAGTACGCTTTAGGGGGGCGCCAGCACTCTTAAAATCAATAACGCTCCTCCAGAAGGGTTGTCCAGTGTTATAATGCTCCCTAGCACTTTATAGGGGAGTGTCAGCACTCCTAAGAGAGATATAGGGGAGCGCTCTCTTCTAGAAACCTAGATTCAATGGTTCTTTCAGATGGCAAGAGGTACCTAACTTCAGTTAATTATTCCTCTTCCTTCAAATCAAGTGTTTGAGGTATTTTAAGTGTCTTCTTAATGTCGTTATAAGTATGACATAGGCATCATGGCAGTATGCTTTGCTTGACATTTTCAACACTTGTGAGCAACATGCGACACTTATCGAAGCGAGTAATTTTGATGTGTAACAGTTTACATCCCACATGTGGACCAAATACTCTAGCAATCTCAATTGGGCTCTCATGCCCTAGATTTTGCAAAACTTGAGTAAACCACACTCATGGAGTGCCATAACTATGCTCGGGTCATTCCCGACAAAATAGTCTTCTTCCTCATGCTCCTATTCTCTCCACTCAAGCATTTTGAATGAGGAAAACCTTCCAAGTAACATCAAAAGAGGATTATAATCATAAAAAAACAATTCTTGGAAGTTTTCCTAACTCTTTTCATATTTTCAAAAAATTGGATTGGTCATCGTAGGGCTTTGATTTTACGCAGAGTGACATCATCGCACCCTGTCTTTGCATCCCCTACAACGATGTTAGATCATCACAGTTCACGATATTGCAGACCTGTGATGATATCAACGTGCAGGTAGCCCCAAAAAATCGACCTAAAACCAAAATTTAACCAATAAAAATGAAATTTTAAACCATGAAAAGATAGAGGAGGAAGAGACTACCTTTTTTACTGAAGTGGTTTGCGAAATGGTCCACCAAGCACTCTGTAATTAGTGCTTGAAATTTGGGTGAAAAAGAGGGTTTTGGGCACTATTTAGGTGAAATTGCAAAATGAAATGGTAAATGGGTTGTTTTGACCTATTTTATTACTTTTTACCATATTTTATTGCAAAATTAAATTATTTTTTATATTTTACCTATGCCCTAAAGTCTAATAAACTTCGCAAAGTGGTCTTTATTACAGATTGAAAGATATAAGGACGAGACGTTTGACAGGGATCAACCATTTTTGGTTGTTTTTGTGTGTTTTTCTTATATACAGATGCTTTTAGGGTTTTTTAGGAAAAAATCTGAGCAGTCTTAATTCGTTCTCGCACTCGTGAAACCATGATAATGCAATAGAGTAACCTTTTATCATTTTTCAAACTCGCATTGGTAATACGAAAAATGAACTCTATGGAGTATCCTTTAAGCTCTTTTCAAGCTCCCTAAACAAGAAAAGATAGTCAAACGACCTTGTTCTTTTCACGCTCGTAAAAGTATTTGAAAAACTATTTGATGAGTGGTAGATTATCACTTTTTTGGTCTCGTCGGACTAAGTTATGAAAAAAGGACATTATGGAGTTCTCTTTAAGTGTTTTTCAGACTCTCTAAACATGAAAAACCCATGAGTTTTCTCTCTTTGGACTCGTAAAACAAACATAGAAAGGCCCATATAGGACCGAACTACTCCTTCTTAGGGTTCGTTAAACATACTCTTAAGGACTCATCTGAAGGATGAGATTATATTACAAGCATATGTTATCCTCCTCAAGCTTGCGTAAAAATAAAGAGGTACTCGCCAGAAATGGTGCGGGGAAATTGGGAAAGAAATGTGTCTCTGTATTTGTGTTAGTGGCAGTAAAGTCGCTCTTGAACATGACACCCCCCTTCATCATTGTATCCGGTTTGGGAAATCCATTTGTCTCTCGTTTGACCATCCACAAGTTCATATGTTGAGTATTCCTTCTGTAAATGTTGCCAATACAACTGTCGTGTCGTTCATATGTTCAAGAGAAGTCCAACCTAAAAAAATCTTCTATCGAGTCAGCCATATGCAGTTATAAATTTTCTACCATGTCGACCTTCCCCGAGTTAGTCTTGAATGACTTCATACTCTGATCTACTTCAAATATGTTGCATATTTCATGCATTGATGGGGGATACATTAAGGCCATCCTATGATGAGTCTTTTCTTGTCAACGTCAACTCATTATCCGAGAACAAGACTTAGAAATCATTTAGTACCTTGGAGCCTGCATGCCTCAATGGCAAGTTTCTTTACTTTCAACAGTGGGTTCACATCATTGACCCTTGATTGGAAGATTCCATCGATTTTTTGACTTCAACTCATTCATTCATATTCGTTGGATTGTACTGGAGTATCTTGGGAGTCATTGACATCAATGGTGATTTCCCTCGCACTTGTTAAAAAGTTTTCATTAACGAAAAGTAATCAAGTGGTTTCTACCATGTTCGACTTCAACACCTGTAATGACATGGCTAGATTTGTACTTAGAGACAATGGAAATGAAGACCCTGGATCTCACCATATTGGTTCAGGTTGCGACAGAGTAATTATAAGTTTGTACTGACACATAGATCCACTATGTATGTCTTGTGGCTATGTCCGAATTTGAATTCTTTAAAGTGCATAGATCCACATTGTATTTCTGGTGGCTATGTTGAATCATGATGACATGGATCCACAATGTATGTTTAGTGGCCATCACTCACTTGAAACTTATGATTAGATTCACTTGTAGTTTGGATATGGGAATGTCTACCTCAGAAGATGGTATGTTAATGCAGATGATTGATTGTTTGCAGGTTTCCGACCGATGTGCTCCTTACCTTCGACACACACATTCTACAAAGTATTTTGGCTATCACGGGTTCCAAATTCATACTTTGGGGGGGATTCTGTTACACATTATTTTGGTCACCCTAGTGATCAACTGATGACATGTGTATAACTCACTTCCATGTTCCTTGGAAACATTAAAAGAGACTTTCTCCATGAGAAAAGTGGATTAGCTTTTCTTCCTTAAAATCTATGTCAAATGAGGTTGTCACACCCTTCTCTATACTTGGGGTGCGACAATGCTTGATTGTCACACTCTGCACCACACTAGGCTGCGACGTCGTCGCATGTTGCTAGTGCATAGGGTGCGATGATGCTTAAACAAGAGGAAAAGTCAAAATTCACGAAAGTTCTAGAAGGGTATCTTCTAGAAGATGAGGTGGCCTCCGGTCAGTTTGGATCTTACTCACTTCTCTAATTTAGTGGGATCATCCTAATCTCCTCATCCATCCCTCTTTCACCCTATATAAAGAGGGATCTCTTATGGAAAAGGATAAGGTTAGTTTATGTATGAAGAATTCTGCTATAGATTATACTTGAGATAACTTTGCTTTAGCTCTTTAAGTCAGATTGTGGATCTTCTTCATTAAAGGCATTGGAGCAAAGGTGTGTGTGTTGGAGCAAAGAGCCATTGGAAGGCACCTTGCAACATCAAGGCATGGGTTGTATTCTCCACTTCCATTTTAATATAATGCAACAATAAATTTCTTCCCTATAAAGGTTTCTTGACTTTTATTGTATAACTCCTTGATCTTATACATAGGATTCATTGGAATATATAAATATTTGTTCTCTCTCTTTGTTGGTTTGTGCTTCTTAAACAGGTTCACCATCCCGCAAATCCAAAGATGGAGCAACAAGGACGACACTAGCGAGGATCAAGCGTAATTTAAAAGGTATGTCACTCATCCCTCTCTAAAATAGTTTATATGACAATGAAGTCTAAGGTGAAGTTTGTATTCTGTCTTATTTTGTTCTAGCTTCCTGTGGAAGTTATGGAGATTAGTTTGTGTCTGCACTTACCGATTTGTCCGATAACAGGACCTCCTTGGACTCCGGATCGAGTCAAGGAGTGGACTGTATATGTTTGGGTATTTATGTTTATGCATATGTGACATATGATCGGATATATTATGATGTTGTTTATGGATCGTTGATGTGTTTCGTTGATGGATGCAGGCTAACGATTTCTTGCTAATCAGACTCACATTACGATTAAAGGGGCAATGCATAACAACTAGGTATTGAGGGAGAGGTGTGGTAGCAGCCCTGCCACAGCCTACTAGCACTCCCATCATGGCTCGAATTGTAGGTTAATGATTACCTAGTTCGATATATCCATGATGTCGTGAAGGAAGATTGAGACAATCGTTCACGAAGATTCTAAAGGGCGCGCAATAAGGCAGGGTCCTTATTCCTTAAAGGCCCTTAGTCTCTCACAAGGTCTTCTGATGGAGTATTGACTCCAAGGGTTGGAAAACTACCAAAATCAGTCAAAGGTGAGTGGCACACTTGGACCACGTAGTGCATCTTGAAGGGCACTTCGTGCAATTAAAATATGAATAAAGGCGAGTGGCACCCTTGGAGCACGTAGTGCATCTTGAAGGGCACGTCGCGATTTTAACAAAGGTGAGTCAATGATCCTAGGTGTCTAGAAAACAATAATTGTTTTGACATGGTCAGCCTTAAAATAAATATTAAATGAGTAATCTTTATTAATTATAAAATACCCTTAAAAATTCAAAGCCTGGTTAAGAATTAAGCCTAGGTCTAAATAGGGTAAGAAGACTAAAAACCGAATAATCAATTAATAAAAAGGGGATGAAGAAAAATCAAGTTAAGAATTAAAAGAGAAATATTTTATCTAAAGATTTAATTATTGATTATGTGCAAAACATGCTAAATTGGAACTAAGACAAGAAAGGAAATGAATGTAAAAAGGAATGTGGAAACATAGAAATGAATCTAGTCTAGTCTAACTAAAGAAATTTCCTAAATGAAACACAACTAAGTTTTAGAAAGGTGTGAGTCATTAAAAGTAATAGAGGGAATAAAGGGACAACAAGGATCACTTTTAGGATGGGTGAGGGAAATTGACATTTAAATAAATTAATAAATGAATTTCTGGTGCAACTAAGGGATCGGGTGACAAGTGTATGGGGGAGAGTATTTCTTAATTAAATTTTAATAAAATGAATTAATTATGCAAATGGAAAGTGGTCGCTAAGAAGAACTCTATAAAAGTAATGGATGAAAAGAGGAATGGATCATGATTGGTATGCGTATGGTTATGCTGTTGGAATTTCTTTGACTGATTTTTCTTGTGGGAGTTGGGATACCCAGCTCGAAAAGAGAGAGGTGGCTCGACCTTGCGAGGTGATCTGGAAGCTACATTTTTCTTTGGTTTTGTGTGTGTGGCCCCTTTGCAGCTAGGGGGGATAAGGGGGAAGAAGAGTACCCCTAGCATTGGATGGGAGGTACCGGTGAGGTCTTCATAGTTAGAAAGCAGGAGACAGGAGGGAGTGCAAGCGCAGAACAACAACTTCAGATTCTTCGCCTCCGGTTACAATAATTCAAAACTGAGGTTGCACTCAATAATTTCAATTAAAATTGTAGTTTAATTTCATTGCATATGCATTGGTGGGAAATCTATTCAAGGTTCAATGTTTTTGTTGAGATTCAAATAAGCATGTCATTGTGGTAATTTCGTCTTGTATTTATTCTCCATGAGAGATTTCCCCATCCTTAGGCTTCATCATGGCGTTGATTGTTCTATGTCCCATTTTAAGTTTTTAACTGAAGTTGCAGCCCCGAATTGATCTAGAAAGAATTTTTTGCACCTCTACATGTTGAATTCCTTGGGCCGTGTTGCCTTCTCCTCAACCTTGACAATTGGCCTCTCAGATTGTTTTCATTTTTTCACATCATTTCGTTCTTTAATTTCACCAAGTGGTTACCTTCAGTTCTCTTCTTTGGGCTCAACGTTTTTCCTCTGCTTTTTATTTGTTGAATGCTTATTACGCCCAACTTGTAGGGAGGCTAGCACATGTCTTCACCTTTAGTTCTTTGTGTTTTTATTGAGAAAATCGTGCTCAACCTGTGGGGGAGGCTAGCACATGTCTTCACCTTTATTTCTCTGCATTTTTATTTAGTAAATCATGCTCAGAATATGGGGGAGGCTAGCACATGTATTCACCTTTATTTCTCTACATTTTTATTGAGAAAATTGTGCTCAACATGTGGGGGAGGCTAGCACATATCTTCACATTTGTTTCTATGCGTTTTTATTCAAAAACTCGTGCTCATCATGTGGGGGAGGCTAGCATATGTATTCACCTTTATTTCTATGCATTTTTATTGAGTAAATCGTGCCCAGCCTGTGTAGGAGAATAACACGTCTTCACCTTTATTTATCTACATTTTTATTGAGAAAACCATGCTCAGCCTGTAGGGGATGCTAGCACATGTCTTCGCCTCTATTTCTCTACGTTTTTATTGAGAAAATCGTGCTTACCCTATGGGGGAGGCTAGCACATGTCTTCACCTTTATTTATCTATGTTTTTATTGAGAAAATTGTGTTCAGCCTGTGGGGGAGGATAGCACATGTCTTCACCTTTATTTCTCTATGTTTTTATGGAGAAAATCATTCTCAGCCTATGGGGGAGACTAGCACATGTCTTCACCTTTATTTCTCTACATTTTTATTGATAAAATCATTCTCATCCTGTGGGGGAGGATAACACATGTATTCACCTTTATTTTTCTGTGTTTTTATTGAGTATCGTTCCCAACCTGTGGCGGAGGCTAGGACATGTCTTCACCTTTATTTCTCTGTGTTTTTATTGAGAAAATCGTTCTCAGCCTATGGGGGAGGTTGGCACATTTCTTCACCTTTATTTCTCTGTGTTTTTATTGAGAAACTCATGCCCAACCTGTGGGGGACGCTAGCACATGTCTTCACCTTTATTTCTCTGTGTTTTTATTGAGAAAATCATGCTCAACCTGTTGGGGAGGCTAGCACATGTCTGTACCTTTATTTCCTTGCATTTTCTCCCTCTTTGCCCAGCAAATTCGGACAGATACCTCTGCGTATCCCCATTTTTATCTCTTCGCGGGTGGGACTCCTCCAGCTCGACGCAGTTCCAGTTAATTAATAACAAGGTTGAATTACATGAATTATGATTATGGAGTAAATTTCGATTTAACATTTACATTGAGAGTTCTTTAATGCTATCAACTCTTTTTATGTTAAATTCATTGATGTTATATTCAGAGTCTTTAATGCTACAAGCTCTTCTTTAATGTTATATTCCTTGATGTTATATTTAGAGTCCTTAAATGTTATATGCTCTTCTTTTAATGGTATTGTAAATTGTTGTCTCGTTGCACCTTAAGAATATTGTGGATGCATAAAATATTTAGTCATAAGTTTACTCATGCCATGATATATATAGCTAGGTGTGGATAGTCATGTGTGTAGTTTACTCTTCCGCCATTAATTGAGTTGATGCATAATTGTTGAAAGGAGGAGATCTCCTTGCGCACTAAGTTAAATGGATGATACTATTGCGCCTAAACGTAATATGATGTATGTTGAATTTATGGTTTAGATTTCCTTGTGCAACACATATTGATGATGAGATTAATTAGAAGTTAGATTTATCGCGCATGTAAATTATAGTGTAAGTAAATGATTTTGTGGACCTTAGAATTTTGTGCAAATGGAACGTAATGAAAGGAATGTTGTTCTAGATAATAAATTTCTCGCGCACATAAAAGATAATGTATTGAAGGATTTTTGTAGTTACTTAGGCGCCACAACAATTTAATAAATATTTACCTCACGTCGTTGATTTGTTGTGATATAATAATAGAATTACATACGCGACTTAATTTAAGTGGGTGTGCAATTGCTTCTTCATTTTTCTCTTGCACCTCTATTTTAATGTTAATTAATCTTGCGTCTTGAATTATTTGATTTATGAATGATTTAGTCACTAGATTCTCTTGCGCCTCTACTTAAGTCGACATGTGACTGTTCTAGAATTGTTACTCTCGTGTGCAGTGAATATTTAATATGGATGTATGATTGATGGTGTTATGAGGAAAATGTCTCTATGGCTAGGGTAAACCACAACAGACGAAAATGATTGCAGAAATCAACTCTATTCTCAAGTATGCTATATAAACAAATATGCTAGCAAGATAAGGTAAAAGGCCTACCTCGTCCAGATGTTCGATGAAGTCCACCGTTGAGAACTTGACCCAGAGCAATATACCTACAACTAGTTCTCAACAACCAAGCAAAGCAAGCATATGGTGATAATATAAGATGTTATCACATTTGATAGCATAATCCATTAATATACATAACAAATACTCCCATGGATAATAATTTAAATATTTGTGAGATATCAATTGGACACGAAAAGAGTATTTTTATTAATATATGATCAGCAGAAGTGAAAAAGTTACAGACTTCTGTGTCGGCATGGTTCGGAACCAAGAAACCAAGTTCCTTCCAGTTGGGCCTCCACTACTTCAATCCTCCACCAAAGGAAAGCTCATAGAAGAGATAATAAAGTTCTTAATCAATAAGGGAAGATCTTGGGGGATGAACACTGTGTTCGGACTTAAAGGACAAAGGGATTCAGACTCAATATGAAGTAAATAATTTCTCCAAGGTAACTTTGCTCTCAAAGTTGAATTCTTTCTCCTCCTTTCCATAGCTCGAAATTGGCCCATTTATAGCTTTCAAATGGAACTGAAGGGCCGAGTTGGAATGTTTCTAGTATATGGAAGGCCAAGGATCATAGATCTCCTGTCATGACATGGAAACCTGACACCATTTTTCATTTTTGGGCACAAATCCTGATGTACGTGGGTTATAGTGGTGCAGCCTGCATATACACATGATGTATAGTAGGCAAGATGCGTACATGTGGAAAACAATGTATTTTTATCTCTAGGATTTGCAAAAAGGGATGACAAGTCTGCATATGGAAATGGAAAAAGGTTGTCTGTGCAAGATTGCATAGGGTGAGGCAAATATTGCTATAATAGATGCCCCCTAATGTGTGAGGTCATAGGAGTATCTTCGATGGACGAAATACATTATAAAAACCCAGAAGTGGAGTGATGGGGAACCAGTTGGAAGAACTAGTTGCCCATTACATTCTACATTGACTTTGCATACATGGTGTTAGCGACATTTCTTATCCTAGGCACAAGAGTGTTCGGGTCTGCAAGTTGCACGAGAAGTGCTCAAGCGCAGCATGGAAAAATCTCATTTTAAGGCTTCCAATCAAGCGGGTGGGTGACACTACATCGTCAATAGCCCGGATTCATCCATGAGAGCAGATCAATGGTCATCGGGATATCGGGGCTACCAAGTTGACCGATGTATAGTGTCCAAGAAAGAAACTATATACCAATACTGAATCTGGGTCGTCCGATCCCGTGACACATAGTGCGAGATCTAGTCGGCATATCGACATTCAGGAGTTCAAAGGGTGAAAGTCCCTCATCATCTCACATCTCGAAACCCCGAACCCCGAAGTGCCGAAAGTGCCCAGAGTTGGGCCCGCAGTATCACGAAGCAGCCTCAGTCGTTCATCCATAGGAGACACCTAGTGCGTGATTAGGCTCCTCGCCTTTTCGCCCATCGCGACTTTGAAATGCAAGGAATAGCCCCATCATATTCCTGATGCGCGAGGTGCCAGGAGTGTCCAGGTCCCGGGCCCACAACATCACCGAGTAAGTCCAAGGCCTTCAGATCTGAGAGGGATGCGTGGTGCCTAATTAGGCCATCTTGGCGTTTCGCTCATCGCAGATGTGAATAAGCAAGGATTAACTCCTCCCATTTGCGAACGCTGAAAGCATTTTGGGAATAGACACAGGGTCATAGCCTGTGGTCACTTGGGAAAGAAAGGAGCTATGCAAAAAGGGGCCAAAGGCGTCGAGTCTAGTCGTCGAAAGGATCATCATGATCTCCATGCGCCATGTGATCCAACCTCGATCTAGGTTTTCTCCTGGAGTAAATGAAGATGAGAAGGGGTGGTTGAAACCTCTCCTCAGGCATTAAGTGCAAAGTATGGATAACCTGACAAACGGTCTGCTTGAGAGGGTCCTCTGTACCCATTTTTCTAAAGAATCCATGTCGAGTCCTCGACCAGCCGGAGGAGGTCTGCACATGCTAGCTCGGCACTTAATGGCTCAGCTACTCCCCTTGCAGGAGCCATGAGCAGTTAAGGTGGCATCTGACAAAGAATACCCGTCTGAATTTGGCTGACAGGACACCAAGCTTGGACAACTGAGCACGCCGATGTTAGGCGATTTTCTCTAAGTATATAAACTCAATATTTGTATTTTGTAAGGGATCGATGGTTGAGCAATGCTCCCGATGGTAAAACTTTAATGAAGCATTGTTTTCCTGGTTATGGGTGGACTCTTGAGACTTCTTATCTTATGAATGTCAGTTTCTTTCACGTCTTTGTTTACACTGTATTAGAATGGCTCGGAATTGGAGAATCCAGTCGAGTTGTAACTGTTACAGGATGATGCAGATTTGATCACTGTAACAGTTGCATCGTTTCTAATCAGTCCCTATGATTTTCTTAGCACTGAATGACTTGGAATTGGAGAGTCCATTCAAGTCCCCCCTTTCAGTTTCTTGAAGCTCTGAACCAGAGGATCTCGCATTCAGAGTTTTTTCTTCTACAAATTACTGAAAGGCCTGTTGCCTGAGGTAGTTTGTCCACTCCTCTCACCAAGTATTCAACCTGCTCATGTTCAAATCAACCCACTGACTGAAGTTAGATCAAGACCTCCTTTGCTCCTCACATGCCAGACCCAGTCCTTGAGTTTGAGTGATATCTTCCCGAGCCTCTACCCATTTGATCACCCATTAAAAATATCGTGACATAAAATTGATGGGCATCGAGCTCTACTCCTGCTGCAATCCAGGAGTGACTTTCTTCGCCAACATTTATGGCACCGTTTCTAGGGACGAAGTTGAAAATCTTCCCTGGGATTGAACAACATTGATCTTCTGATTCTGAAGGTGCATCAGGCATCAGAGCCCTTGAAGATTGCTACTGTGCACCTGGTGACTATATTGTGACGACTCCACTGTGGCGAACCTGCCGTGTCAATTGTGGATTTCAGAGGTAGACACACGCGGTCCCATCCACAACTGCCTCTAGCTACACCTGAGACTGATCGGGAGGTGGTCCTTGGAAAAGGAAAAGCCTTTGAAGGAGAAGTTATCGCCGTTGAACCAGGTAATCCGCCAACTCCTTCTGTAAGAGCTCCATTTTCTCCTCCTTAGTTTCCTAGCAGACCGCTTTCTGAAGTCTCTTGTTTCCTGAATTTCGGGAGTGTTTCTGCTGAGGTTTCCCCCTCTACTCTGGGATTAGAGGGAGAAATCCTTGTCACTCCCATTTCTTCTGAAGCTGTACCTTGGCGTAAACCCAGGACCACAGAAGATTTCCCCACTTTTGGATTTACCACTCCTCCTCTTGTTACTGTTGTTGCTTCTGCGTGAAGGGAAAAATCAGCTGACTTAATCTCGCTAGCCTTCTCCCTAAATCCCCTATTGTTTCCCACTCCCCTTAGAAGCTCATCCCCAGTACCCCCTTTTCGAGCTCCTTCTCCTCCCAGTTCTCCTCCACATAATAGCCCTATGGCAGGAGAAAATCCTCCAATGACCAGAATGGAGGCCATCATAGCCGCTAGGTATGCTCCCCTTGTGTTACCTCAACCTCTCAATGCCCTCCTAGCAGATGGTTACCTCAAATAGCTGCCCAAGTTTACAGGTGAGGGGGAACTGCAGAAGAGCACCTAGAAGCATTTTACAGTTTCACAGATGATAATAACATCATGCATGTAGATGTATGGATGAGGATTTTTGTCCATAGTCTCCAAGGCGAGGCTAGAAAATGGTTTAAGGCCCTGCCTCCTGGATCTATTGATGGGATCGAATCTTTAGATAATGCCTTTTTAAGACAGTGGGGAGATAAAAAAGACTTCATGTATTACATGACAGAGTTTGGGTCTTTGAAGAGAAAAGAAGGAGAGTCTGTCTCCGACTTCTCCAAGAGATTTAATAAAATGTACAACAAAATCCCTGCTGAGATAAAACCCTCTGAAGCCTCTGCAAATATCACTTATGCTAGTGCCTTTGATCTTGATTTTTGCCTCCTGTTCAGGGAAAGAAGAGCTACTACTCTAGCCCATATGCAGGATGCAGCCATGGAGGTAGAATCTAATATATTGGCTATTGACCGACTCAGGAACACTGCTGGTAGAAATGTATCCAGGCAGAGGCCTGAAGTTTCCTCATCCAGTTCCTCTCCCCTGCCCCTTCAAACAGATGAGATAGCTAGGGTACTAAAGTCACTTTCTGCTAGAATGGAAAGGTGGGAGTTAGAAGGGAAGCCCATGTACAGAAATCCCTAGAATGCTGATGGTAGAGGTTTCAGGAGACCTAATAACAATGGACCATAGGCCTTCCCAAGGGAACAAAGGGAAAAAGACAGAGGATATCAAAGGATTCAAACCCCTCTCCAAAATAACCTAGTTACTCATGAGGGAGGGAAGGAGATAGACGAGTTTGACCCCAAAATTCATTGTGTTGAAGAAGCTCCTCCTTTTCACCATTTGACTCAGTCTGCATATGAAAAATCCCTAATGAACATCCAAATCCATGAGTTAGGTAAGGGAGAAAGGGCCGATCACACCTCTAACAGATACAATACCAGGTCAAGAAAGAAAGAAGGAGACTTTGACAGCCAAGACCAACCCCTCATAGGAGATAGGCCTACTAAATCTGTAGAAGCCACTACTAAAGAAAAGAAAACTCAGAGTGCTTTGCCAACAGCCAAGGAGCCTGTCACTGAGGTAAGGGAAGCTCTTAAGCCTATCCCCTCCTTCAATTTTGAGCATGAGATTCAGAAGATTAGAATTTATGTACCCCTATCTGAACTCGTTAAAAATGAAGATTTCAAAAGGTCCCTCTCCAAGTTGCTACAATCTGAGTCCCCCCAACCTCCCTCTGACTCAGTGAATCTCCAAGATGAAAAGCTACCAGTTGTCCTAGGTCCCATGGTAGA
>SNQJ01S0033416.1:35295-56827 GCA_010110895.2 Picea sitchensis | reverse complement strand
CAAAATAAGATACAGACCATCCATCCCAGACAATGTAAAGCATTGGGAGGTATTCGAGGACGATATTGAAATCAAAAATTTTCTTCAGACCATCGATGAGTTTTCGGCATTGCACATTGATCAGGATCCTGATCCCGAAGGTGACCCTCCCTCTGAGATATTCTTAAATAAAATTGTTAATCACCAGATTATTCAGCTACCTAGCAACCACATTCTAAGGGGACTAGTCCCTTTAGAAAGGTTGTTCAACAAGAATGATGTGGCAGTTAAGGGTGGTGTCTCAAATAAAGATGTTGATACAGCCGAATGCAACATTGGCACACGAGAGGAACCTAAGTTTATCAAACTATCAAGCAGCTTGACCAGTGAACAGAGGGCGGAATATACTGAGTTATTGAAGGAATTCAACAACCAAGATACGCAAGCATATGGTGATAATATATAAAGATAGCACATATAATAGCATAATCCATCAATATTCATAACAAACATGCCCATGGAATAATAATTCAAATATTTGTAAGACATCAATTGGACGAGAAAAGAGTATTTCTATTAAAATATGATTCACAGAAGTGTATGAATGAAATTTTTTTGTGCCGACACTTCTTAAAACCGAGAAAATAAGTCCCTTCCTGCTGGGCCTCCACCACTTCAATCCTCCACCAAAGGAAAGCTCATATAAGAGAGAAGATGAGGTTCTCCATCAAAGAAGGAGGATCTTGGGGGCCGAACATTGTGTTCAGACTTAAAAGGACAAAGGGATGCAGACTCAATATGAAGTGAATAATTTCTCCAGAGTAACTTTTCTTTCAAAGTTGAATTCTTTCTCCTCTTCCACCACTCGGATATGGCTCATTTATAGCCTTCAAATGGAACTGAAGGGCCAAGTCAAGACGTTTCCAATATATGGAAGGTCAAGGATCATGGATCTCGCGACGTGACATGGAAACCCGACACCATTTTTTAATTTTGGGCACAAAACCCGATGTACACGGGCTCTAGCTGACAAGTAGAGGTCGTGAACAAGTCTCTCAAGACCATTTTGCAGAGGAATGTCAGCCAGAGAAAATATGACTATCATCTCATGATTTACTCTACGCTCTGGGCATACCAAACCTCGATCAAACCTTCCACTGACTTTTCTCCATTTCAGTTAGTACACGGTGTGGAGTCGATCCTTCCTATTGAATGTGAAATCCATTCTCTTATATTGGCATTTAAGCTCCTACCTGACACTTCATATCTCAAAGAATGCCTCATACACCTAGAGATCCTAGATGAGCAACATCAAGATGCCTCTACGGCTATCGAAGAGAATAAACGACATGTCAAGGTCCAGTATGATAAGTCTGTTTGTCCTCACTAGTATGTTGAGGGTGACTTGGTCCTCTTGTATGACCAAGACAAAGAACCACTGGGAGCAGGAAAGTTCAACCCCATGTGGCACGGTCCTTATATCGTGCGACGTGCTCTAGAAAAAGGAGCCTGCAAATTAGAAGATTATGAAGGGAATATGATTGTTGAGCCTAGGAATGGGCTCTACTTGAAAAGATATTACTCTTGAGCCCCAAGATTGAGTATAAATATTTGTATACTAATGTATTTTAGTGTATATATATATATTCCTTTGTGTCTTCGGCTTTCTTATCAAGTTTTCGCTTGGTTGGAAGATGTCAATGGCGTCGTCTGTTTACTTAGGATTCGCAGATGGTGCCATTCGTCATACACAGAACTTGGCTTTCGTCGCTTGGGCCATCTACTCACCCGAGGATCAACTGGTGTCTTCAAGTGGCGTTTGTCTTGGGTCATCAACGAATAATGTGGCCAAGTATAACGTCGTTATAGAACTTTTACACGATACCATTTCACATGGTATTTGTTCTCTAGAATTCCGCCTGGACTCCCAGTTAATAATATGTCAATTGAACAACAGTTACCATGTGCGAGACCCTAATGTACTTCGACGATTCCTATGGGTATGAATTTTGGAACGACATTTTGATTTTATTACTTATAATCACATACCTAGAAGTTCTAATTATGTATCCGATGCATATGATAATTTATTTTTAGAATGGCATTTTTCACACAACTAAAGTATATAAAACACATTCACCAATGTACACATTGTAATATAAGTAAAGTCGAAGACTAATGTTTTTTTATTTCATATCTCCAAAAAATATGGTGTCATAGTGCAAAATTGGGGCTCACACCCTCAAAATACATATACGGCCAATCAATAAAATCAACATGACATCTAGTGTGGCACCGAATGTGTGTCATGATAACATAGTACGACATTTTTGAGACGTCAGACTAGTCGCACCCAAGCATGGGGCACACCTACCACCTGTTGTTTCATCGCCTATGGCAGATCCTCTACCTGAACCATGGGAATTCTTTGTATCAAATGAGACAGGTTTCCCTACATGTTTTGAAGCACTCTCTCAACGTCTCCTCCCACTGGCTCGTCCCCCCGGTGCCTCCACCAGTGTCGTGGGAGTCCATCTGCTCGTCGCGGACCCATATCTGTGTAACCGTACATGTTTAATTTAGTACTTGACATCATCCTAATTTATTTATTTTTCCTTTTACAAAAATACAAAAAAAATAAATATATTTGAAAATTGTTTCATTCCTATGTCTATGTAAGAGGAACCTAGTGGTAATGGAATATTTGGATCTCCTTTGAAGTTGATCCCTGCATATGAGTATTCGTCCATAGCTATCACTTGTTGACGCCACCGGAAGAAAAACTTGTCATTGTAGGGTGTTGGTACCCTACCACCCCCCAACCGCCTCATCACCTCGGTCCACCGTGCCATGGCTGGATCGTGAGGTCCATGAGGAACAATATCAACTCTAGGTCCCAGGCCTAGAACCAGCTCGAAGAATAAACTACATAAGATATTAGACGTGAACTCAAAGTTCCTCTTTCTACCTTTTTTGTAGTCTATCAGTTGGCCTTTCATGTTGTCCAGCAATGAGGTGCACCAATCATAAATCATAGGTCACAAGCACTCCATGGAGTATAACATCAGTGGCCTCGATTCTTGATGCAACGAAGCCGACCCCGTGATCCGTGCCAACACTAGGACAATGATCTTGAGACTCAAGTTGTTGATCGCTCTGATCGAGAGTTGGCTCCCTACCTTCTCGGTCCCTGTAATGCAGTGAGTGGCTATGTAGTCCTCTATATTCATGCCACTCTCATATCCCTGGGATTTTAGGTTCACAACCTCACCTCGACGTGATAATGTCGTCAAGAAATATATGTCCCCAACTTCAATCCTCAATGGTTTCCCATTGAGGTTGAAGGCTTCTGTGTCTGGATCCCAATAGTTCACCATCATTTGGAGCAGCCTCACTTGAGCCCTCATCCCTTTGAGAGCCCAAAACTTATAAATCCCACATATTTGGTCCCCTAGATCTCTTTCTACTACAGCATCAACCTCTTCATGCACTCTTTCTCTCCACTCTAGCAGCATCCTGCAAGTTTAAAACCAATTTTTGAGTCAATACCTTTTAAAAAATTCAACTCGCAGACTTGTACGCGAGCTGCAGCTTACACAGTCGCATATAGGGATGCATATATGCAGTTTGTATCGATAATAGGCATGTATAGGGCAACATATACGCGACCCGGTGAATTGCATCCCTCGTACACCCTCGTTTTTAATTTACGCCTTAAAATACTAAAAAATTGAAGCCTAAATTCAAATTTTAAACCAATAGAAATGAAGAGAAGAGAAATAAGACTTACTTGGTCCAGATGGTTTGCAAATCCGTCACTTGTAGCTCCCGCAATCGAAAGTTGAAGATCGAGGGAAATTTAGTCCAAAATGCACTATTTGGGTAAAAAATACAAATGATATGGTAAATTGGTTTTTTTTTACTATTTATAGAAAAACTTTACCCACTTTACATATTTTTGCTGATATTTTGGCCTAGTGGACTAATAATGCAGTGGAAGGAGTTGTTTTTGGTGGTTTTATCCAGGGGATTCTTATGGTTCTAGTGTTTTTTCGCCTGTTCGTGACTTTGGCAAGTATTATTTCTTTGGCCAGCATATAGGATAGGCCATCAATCCATCTTGCATTTTGCATTATCCTATGACTGCGATCCATATGCCTTAGGTATGAACCCACTTATTAACGACACAGAACCTTCTCTCTACTATTAGAAGTGTCGTTAGTGAATGGTAGAGACTTACCAAACATGGGCACCCTTGTTAGAACCTCTGTGCCATTCGATGCCCATTTAGAGATTTTTTCCATAGGACTGAGAGTCCCTTATGGCTAATATGACTTTGCATTCAAACCTCATTTCTTATTTATAAGCATGCTAACATATACATATGGGACTCCCATGAGTCTTGTTTAAGCTCTTTTCTGACTCTCCCAAAAAGAGAAAAGATTATTGAGTGAACTTGTCCCTTTCACACTCGTAAATTGGATCTGAAAGGACGTTTATTTGGTGTAAGTTTAACCCTTTTTCGAACCAAGTAGACTAATTTCGAAAATGAACACTCTGGTCACTAGTGGCTAGAAGAGTCCTCCTGGGTAGTGTTTTATACTTTTTCGGACCTAGGAGACTAAATTTACGAAAAATTATATTCTTTGGAGTTAAGTTGTAATTGCATCTCACCTTCCTGCTTATAGTATTAAGCCTATTGACGGTTCCCACTTTCGCATTATAAGCCTATTATCTCAGCAGTTTGCATCATCATCCAAGCAGAGCCCTGTTTATATCCTTTGCATATTGACACCCTATACCCCAAGAGGAAACATTTCCCCGAGTGTCCATGTCCTTCATGCACCTCCTTGCATTGAGCATAGGTATGGTCCACTGTTGGAACTAGTTGCTTACTCACGACACTTGTTTCCTCCTATGTATCATAGCATTCATTTGACTATGAAAAAACAAAAAAATATGGGCGGGAAAGGAATATTATCTCATGTTGGAAGCAGTCGTGTCACCTTTGAATATAGCACAAACTTTTGAGTCCACTTGTCATCAAAATTTTGGGTTTTATCATGACCTTAGGAAGCCGAGATCGTTACTTTGAGTTTACTCCCCCAACCGGTTACTCTTCCAGTCTCTATAGAGATTTTGATTGATGCCTCCTGCATCACAAAGTTTCATCATTGAGTCTATGCTGCCAGAGTCATCCATATGTCTCATGCTCTTTTTCAAAGGATGTCCATCAGCCTGTGTCGGCCATTTCTTAGAACTCTTGACTTTGCATGTCGGCCATACCCTTAGTATGTCTCAGAGTTACATGAAGTTGTTGTCCTACCATGCACCCTGGTCCTACTTTCCTTATGGGTAGGTAACCTTGAACCCAGCAGTCGACATCTCATCATTGGTCGCTGACTGGGGGGTTTCCATTGTGTTCGACGATAAGAAATCTATTCACACATTGGGATTCATGCAGTGTCTTGGATTCCATAAGCCTTATTGGTGGTTTCCTAGCCTTTGTCGGCAATTTTCCTCATTGGCTGCTATTTTGAGGGTCTTTTTCATACACTTCTTGCATCTAGTGCATGTGAAAGATGCACGGGGTCGTTGGTTCATGAACATGTTCATCGTCCGAGCTCCTCCAAATCATTAAGATATTTATTTATACCTTGTGTTGACTAGTGAGATATACCTTAATTCTCTCCTTTTGGTGGATCTCCTTCCATCGACTTTAGCCCATCTATTCTAGAAACGAGGCCTAGAATCCTATGAGTACCTAAAGGCTTGCAGACATCAGTGGCAGGTTCTCTTTCCTTCCTCAGTTGGGAATACATCAATGTCTCTTGATCGATGGATTCTTCGAGTGTTCGACCTCAACTCCTTTATTCACACTTGTAAGAATGTACTCAGTGCCTTGACACCTACTTTCATTATTGGTAGGTTGTCTCGTGTTTGTTAACGGTATACATTAATGACCAGTAATCAAACGAAGTCTCATTGTGTTTGACCTCAACTCCTTTATTCACATAATGTAGACTTGCACCTTTGGCGGATCATGTAGAAGCCTTGAAGACATTAGTTCATAGTCACATCTTTCCTGAGTTGTTGCTATCATTCATTGGACCAGTACCTATATGACTTTAGTGATCATGGGAGATCAGATTGTACTCTATTGTATACAGATATCTTCAGATTGATTTTGAGACCGGTTTCCACTGGGCCTTGTTCATGACTATGACAACCTATGGCATGCAACTCCTTTTGTATTGCCTATTCATGGCCATGAACAACTGTTTGGTATATTTTCACATGGATCTGTAGTGTAATTCAAATTGGCATCCATGTCTACAAAGTCATTATGAATTGTAATATTCTTATGAGCAACTAGTTCATCCAACTGGGTCTCCATTACTCCACTTCTGGGAATTATAATGTATTTTGACCATCGCAGATACTCCTCTGATCTCACACATTAGGGGGCATCTGTTATAGCAATATTTTCTTCACCCCATGCAACTTGATCAGAAGGCCTTTTCCATTTCCCTATGCAGAATTGAAGTCCCTTTTTGCAATTCCATGAGCTAAAAAACATATTTTTCCACATATACGCACCATAATAGTTATACGACCTGCGTATACGCAGGTTGCACCACTAAAATCCGTGTAGATCGGGTTTTGTTCCCAAAATTAAAAAATGGTGTCGGGTTTCCATGTCATGTCACGAGATCCATGATCCTTGACCTTCCATATACTGGAAACATTCTGACTGGACCCTTCAGTTCCATTTGAAGGCTATAAATGAGCCATATCTGAGTGGTGGAAGAGGAGAAAGAATTCAACTTTGAGAGAAAAATTACTCTGAAGAAATTATTCACTTCATATTGAGTCTACAACCCTTTGTCCTTTTAAGTCTGAACACAATGTTCAGCCCCCAAGCTCTTCCTTCTTTGATGGAGAACCTCATCGTCTCTCTTATATGAGCTTGCCTTTGGTGGAGGATTAAAGTGGTGGAAGCCCAGCTGGAAGGGACTTAGTTTCTCGGTTTCAAGAAGTGTCGTCACGGAAGTTTGTCATTCATACACTTTTGTGAATCATATTTTAATAGAAATACTCTTTTCTCGTCCAATTAATGTCTTGAAAATATTTGAATTATTATTCCATGGGCATATTTGTTATGAATATTGATGGATTATGTTATTATATGTGATAACTTTATATATTATCACCATATGCTTGCGTATCTTGGTTGTTGAGGACAAGTTGCAGGTGTATAGCTTTGAGTCAAATGCTCAACGATGGTCTTCTACGAACATCCGGACGAGGTAGGCTCTTTATCTTGTCTTGTTAGCATATTTGTTTATATAGCATACTTGAGGATAGAGTTGATTTATGCAGTCATTTATGTCTGTTGTGGTTTACCCCATGCCATAGAGTGATTTTCCTCGTAACACACACTTATGTTTTGCTAGATGATATAACTTGGATAGCATATACAAGTGCTTACCTTTGAAGTCTTGTAACATCGTACAGCTTGTCTTCCAATCTTAAACTAGATATCATCTTGACAAGAAGAGATTAGAAACTCAATCAGAAGATTCAATGATTAGAACAAGCTAGAAACTCTAAAATTTCAACTTTGACCACAAAATCAATTTGACCAGAAGTAAACCTTTGACTTTGACCATTCAACCTTTGACTTTGACCAATCAAACTTTGACTCTGACTTTGACCAAAAATTCAAACCTGATGTTTTTTCCAGCTGAGAGTACCAAGAGGTGAACTAGGCTAGGTCGCATTAGGATGTCAAGGAATTAGGTCAAACATTTCATCATAAGTGCCTAAACACAAGGGTTAGGGTTTGTTGCAGCTGCATAATCATAAAGCCTAGCTATTGTGTAACTGGTTCCATAACAAGTTTAACAAATAAATTCCCAATCTATCTTCCAGTGGTTAGGTTGTATGAAGATAGTGTGGGCCCATAACATGTTAGAAATAAAGATATGTGTTTGTTTTTCCATAGACAATGTAGCAATGTTGTCACCCAACCATAGACATAAAGGCCACCCCCAACCATCTTAATCTTGACAGAAAGAATAATTATGGAAGCAGAACAATAGCCAACAAAGGTAGCGCACTTTCTCCAAGGGTAGCACACCAAGCAAGAATAACCAAAGACTAAGAAGAAAGTCCAAACCATAACCAAGATAAAGTCCAACCAAAATCCAAAATCCCAGTTGCAGTTGCACTCCCTCTCCAAACTTGCGCACCACTAGTCTTATGCAGTTGTGAGAGTAAGAGTGACAAACGAGCTCTAACGCCCTCTTATTTATAGCGCTCTTTGTCACTTGTCTAGGTCAACTTCTTCTTTTAGAGGTTAACACTTAAATATTAGTTCTTTTATTGAGCTGACATGTCTTCTAGGGTTTCTACACATTTGTTTAGGGTTTCTCTTGCTTCCCGAAATATTCTAGTCTTGTCAAAGGTTACATGTAGAGGTTAATACCTCCCGTAGCTACCATAATATCAATAGAAACATATTCTTAGGTTCTTTGGGTCATGATTTTTAGGTTGTATGACCATCGGACTTGCCCATTCTGACTTGTTGATAGGGTATGTGATGTTGGTGGCTCACATTTCCTCTATCTCTTTTTGGACTATGGGATTATACTTGTGTGCTAACTTGTATGGATGCTTTTTGATGGGCTTGGCCCCAAGGATGAGGTCGATTTTGATCTCCCCCATCTCTTGCACCAATCCTTTCATATTTTTGCAATCACGTGCAAAGACATCCTAATATCCTCCCAATAGGTCGACTATTTTTGTAGTTTGTTTATTCGACCAATAGTCACCTATTCTCGCCATTTTCGATTGACCATCTATTGAGATGTCAAATTCCCTGGTTTTAATCTCTGGGTCCATCTACTCTGGGGCTTTGGATTCATCTAGTTATCACTCTCCTTCTAAAACCTCATTATAACTTAGGGTGAAGTTGGGTTTTTATTTATATTCTTTGTCTTCCTTGGATACTGAATAATTTGTCTTTACATCATTATTACTCCAGGATGACTTCTCTTCTGTTGAAATCTTTGTTATGGAAAATTATGTTTTCCATGTCTATTCGATGACCTGTTATGTTGTCTTGATTTTGTTCTGACACAAAATTGCAAGTCAATGTCGACCCTATGTCAACTTTGGCTTTGCCTCTCTTTTGTATTTCGTCAAGATTTGGATTTTCGAGAATTTTATTTATTTATTTTGTGGCCTCTCACAAGTGCACCTCCTCCAGGATGAACTCAAGGTCTCTAATAAAGTTTTCTTGTATTTCATTCCAACTAAACGTGTGGCCACATGCTTCTTCAATTTTGTACCAATTATGTGGTATGTCATCCAATGTACTGGGGAACATGTGTGGTCATACCCTTTTATCCCTATATCCTACTCTTCTCCACTCATTCTCACATTGATGAATGTGAGCAACCCAGGTTTGAAATTCAATATGTTGACTTGCGTTGATAAATTATTTCCACCAAATTGTTCTACAAAGTATAAGGTAGCAGTGTTCCATGCTTGAATTCGTGGTGCATGGGTTTCCCACCATTCGTTTGCCTGGACAGTGAAGGATTTTGCTAAACTTTGTACCCTCCTGTGTTCTACGAATGACTTGGATACTTCATCGACATGGGATATCAAGGAATTTATTTCACTAAACCGCAAGGGCGGTCTTGTTTGTGTATTAGTTGGAATGAGAGTGGGTGTTTCATTTAGCTTTTTCTCTAGTATGATAGGGTCTTCTTGTACTAAGAAGCATGTTCTTGATTTTTTTATGGGGATTGCCTCTATCAACCAACACTCTTTAGCTTGGGCTTCATAATTCTCCATTTTCCAATTGTAAAGTTTTGTATCTAAATTTTTCCTTATCGATAATGGTGTTCTGACTAAGATTTATCCTTTATAGTTTGACTTGACATTGTATTTTTGTTCGTTCATTATTTGGTACAGACGACAAGCCTCCTGGGGTTCATCCCATGTTTCAACCCAAGGTTTTCCTTCTTTTAGGTCCAAGGGTATGATGATATTTCTGTCACTACGTTTTAGTTTAATCCTGTCCCTTTCAAGTGATATTTTCACCTTCATATTTCGACCCCATGGTCTTGCGACTAATGCAAGATATGTGGGAATGCCTTCGACCAAATTAATTACTTCAAAGTCAACTCTTGTTGGAATCCTCATTATGGAAGTTATGACACTTTTGAGTGTGCCAATCGGTTCATTGAACCTTTGATCTACTAGTTTTAAGAAGTTCATTGTTAGAACTAGCAATCATTTCCCAAGTTGAATCCATGTTTCTCTAGGGAGGACATTTACTTGCAATCCAAAGTCAACTACAATTTGCTTAATCATGTGTCCATTGATTTATAGGTCGACTTGCAGGTCAAAGTCATTTGTATGTCTCTCCTGTGACAATTGTCGAAGATTTTTAACTGGTCTTTGATCCTCTTTGTATTCTCTTAGAATGTCTAGTAAGTCGATAAGGCGACCGACTGACTGCATTTATTTTAATAGTTGGAGAAATTATCCTAGAGCATTGTCTGGAATGCTTGATTGTCCTCCCTTGTATCTGTTTGATTTATCTTGGTCAATATTTTTAAGGAACTTCATTGCTTCTCGCATTAATTTTTCTCATTTTTTGGGTCAGGATATGTATTTCAGTATCCCCTTTGTTGAGTTGGAGGATCTGGATAGATGTCTTCACCCGCCCCTAATCTTGTTACTACCTGAAGATTTTTGGAATTTGGAATGTCTTGCTTGTGCACTGTATGCAAGAGGTTCACGTTTCTCATGTTCATCACTTTCTCTAATACAATAGGTAAATATTCAAGTGAGTGGTCACCCACTCCACATATATTACATAACTTGAGATCGGTTTTGTCTTTTATGGGGTAGTCAGGACTTATGTGGTCTTCCTTCCAATAGTTAAAGCAATAGTAATTGCCTCAACCACGTCCTCTACCTATTTGTCCTCATCCTCCTTTGTATTTGCCTCTTCGTTTATAATCTCATGGCCTTGACCTATGTATCCATTTTTGTTTCCTTGGTCAACATTTTGGTCGACCGTTTGTGTGTGGTATACCGAATGAACATTCACTTTGTTTTTCCCATTTAACCGAGATTCTTGTGTAGAGTGGTTGTTTTTTTCACGTATATGGCAACATTTTGGTCGGGCCTTTCTTAAATTATGTGGGAAGTCCCTCGTTGCATGGTTTTTTATTCTCTCATAGATTTCACAGAATGTTTTGATTTGGGTACATCAAATTGTTGGATTCAATGCATCACTAAATTTACAATAGTCTTTTGTATGTCCTTCACTAGAGAAAATGGTGCACCAGAGTTCATTATGTGAAATGGGAATATTTTTTATGGACTGTTGTAATTATGTGATTTTTTCTTCTAATATTTTCTCACTTGTTGATGAATTCGATGCTCCTTCATCATCCATCTCTATGTGCTAAGATTTTTTCAATGCCTCCTCACACGATTGAATGTCGTACATTTGTAATGGTGCTCAATTTTTTTGTAATAGTCCTGCCACATACCATTCTTCTAATGGTACAAGTAATATTTTGTATATTACATAAGGAATTTGACGTAATAGGTCTTTGAATCTTTTATCGTATTCTCATATGGATTCTCCTGTACTTTGTTTGATCTCTTTCAGTTTTTTCCTAGCCAAGTGGTTTGTGTCCTATGTCTTAAATAATGTGAGAAAAATCTTCTTTATCTCTTCCTTTGATCTTTTTTGGTTGTCTATGAAATTCATGAACTAGGTGAGGGCCCTGGCTGGAAGCGCGACACCAAATTGTGCCATCTGCTTGTCTTTGTCAGTAATGTTGGTTGCATCCCAAAATCTCTCACAAACAAACCAATGTCATTTGGGATCTTCATCACCTTCGTGAATGGTATGGTTGAGGCCCATTGTGACTTTCTTGGGGTTTTTAAGAAGTGGAACTATTGCAAGATTTTTATTATAAGTCAACTGGGAAGTTGCTACATTCTTACTTCGAGGAGTTGAAATATGATTGTAGGACTCGACTAACACAATTTACCACTGGAATTCAGTCAAACCGTGTTCTAGTGCTATTTGTTTTTTTTCTCTGTTTGGTATTATATCGTCTGTCTGACATCCTTTATTTATATATTCTATGAATTGTCCTATAAAATGTTTTGTCGATTCTTTTTCACTATCTGTCGATTTGGAATATTCAAGAAGTATATTTGGTAAGGGGGCAGATTTCATGAGATCTCTTATGTGGAGGAATATATCCTCTGGTCGATCTTGAATATTCTCTTGTGATTCAATTAGAAGCGTATATCTTATATGACCATCATTGTCAGTTCAACACCATACCTTCAGGGATTGAGTATCCACATGAAGTATCTGATGAAGGAAATTTGTAATGCATGAGATAGAAATTCTTGTGGGACAATGTCAAATCGTGGGTCTTGAATCATCAATCTCCATACTATTGAATTTTTTGATTTCTTGTTGGGCACCATTGGCTGCCACACTCACTTGCAAGCTTGCATTCCTCCCAAGAGTTGTCGGGGTGCTCTCTATGGCTGCTCCAACAAACTATCGCACCTAAAGAGGCCTTCAATTTGAACTTATTGGATCCATTTCATTTTTTAACTCTTCTTTCCTCTTTTTTCATTTATCCTACTCCGGTCTTTGGATGTTAGCTGAGGGTTTATAAATCTATTTTGGTTGTGTAGACTTCCCTCTTGAATCTATTGTGTCTCTTGTTTCAATTATTTTCCTCCCAGCTTCAGACATTTTTGAATTTGGTGTAATCAACTCGACTTATATCATCTCAGAGATTATCCAACCTCCCATCGTCAACCCGACTTACTCGGGGTCGACGATGTTTCTCATTCTTGTTGTTCTCATTTCTTCAATAAATAGTCCCAGGCTTCTCTTGTATCTTTACAATTGGCTTCAAGCAATTCTTCCCACTTTTCTTGATTTTCTTGCCAATTTGAATTTGGTGGAGGATTGGCCAAGAGGGGTCGATATTCAACAATGTCTCTGACTCCGTTTTCTAACAAAAATTTATGCAGCAAGGATGGGACAAAGCAAAGGAAATCATCACGCAAGTTGATGTAAAATTTATCGTTTACAGTTTTGACTAATTTTATGTCTTCGATTACTTGTTCTTCTATGTAATGACCAACGATTATTTCAAACCACTCATTCAATTTTTTTCTTCCTTCATTTATTATTTTAAGCATCAATTATTCATCTGGAGTGAGTTTGTGCATTAGGTTCTTGAGTGATATATTCAAATAGTGCCTCTGGAATAACTTCTAGAAATTGTTAGTGTGTTTCTGAGAAAAATTGTGTAGGTGATGTTGTGATCATCATTCAGTTCCTTCTTGTGGAATTTTTGATGTAATTATTGATTTTGTGCTCCCACCATTCACATATGTCTTCCAAACTTAACATCTATGTTCTTTTAATTTTATACATGCTCGAGTTCAGAACTACCAACAACGGAACCAATGTTGTAGTATCATAGAAAGTACGAGAAGGTTACCAATAGTTCCTTACACAAAACAACATATGTTACAACATTATATATAATCACACATAGACATACATGGAAGCATACATAAGCAATTGGAGAACCATCAAATGGACTTTTATCATATGTGTAAAACAACCTTCTTCTCTCTCTATTACATAGCCACACACACACATTTCATACAGTTACTTGTTGGTTATTGTTCTTAACTACCCAGTGAGTCTACTCTAACTATTTGTTTGATCGGCTCCTCTATCTTACTTCTACAGTTGATTTGTCTTGTCAACTGGCGGGTCTAGTTGACAGAACCGACTAGCCCCTACAACAAGGGTTTCCAAAAACCAACCTACTCAATTACATAGGGAAAATTAAGTGTAATTGTGATTTAATGGTGATAGTAGTGGTTCGTTGCATGCATGGAAGTTGTTGATCATTAAGATATTTTCCTATTAGACATCTACCAAGCCATATTTAGCGAGAAATGATAGAATATATATTGGAAGATTATTAGCATGGTAGCATATTATTACCTTTTTTTGTTCCCCTTACTCTATCCAATGGCCATACATAGAATATAGAATTGGGAGAAAAAATTTAGAAAACATTTTTGGCCCTTGACCAGATAGTGGAGTACATCCTATGTTCCCAATATGAATTCGATCAAGCATGAAGTGGCATATAAACCAACATGTGATTTTTATCCTTGTACCATTGGGGTAGTGATTAGGAAAAGCATCCAACAATACTCTCCAGAGTTACAAGTGACCATCAAGAAAATGTTTTGTCAATCTAAAGCTTGACAACTACATACCTTTCAAGTTTCAATGATTTTTTTTCGGAGATGCTACAAGAGGTTTAAATATATTTCAAGGATAATTCTATAATTCTTATAATTAGAAATTCAAAAGTATACATGTCTTTCTTCAAAATATCTAATAACAAGCATTTTCCCAAAGAAAATTTACATTAGTTTCAAATTGATAAACCAAGTTTCAAAGTGATTTCCTCTCATAACATTGACCACAAAAGAGTCATCTTTTTGTGATCATATTTCTAAATAAGGAACACACTAACACATACCATCATCCAAAACTATTGCATCATAAACACTCTTTGCAAACTTGGATTCAACAAAATCATTCCCTTCCTATATCTTCGATTCAAGAATGATTTCATCATAGTATCTATTATTTAATACAAAAATATAAGGATCCAAATAAAAAGCACACAAGCAACTAGGAAGATTAAAATTTTAGAATAGGTCATGATGCATGGATTGGGAAAATATGCCAACAATAGAACAATTCAAGGATGTAACAATGATACAAGTAGAGAGAGGCACTTTAAATTAAATGCTAATAATTGTGCAAACTCAAAGTTTCAATGGTACTACCTGCAAAATTCACTATCTCCAATGTACAATTATAGAGGTAAAAGATAATGATCGTTGACTCAAGTATTTGATACATTTCTTTAGGTTTTGATGTCATTTCCTAAAGGGAAAGATAAGTGTTCTCTTATAGGACAAAACTCAACTAGGCCAATATCCAAAATATATCTGTGTATGGGTAGTTTGAAATCCTGCAGGATAGAGAAAGCTTTAGCCATGCTACTCCTTGGAACATCTCGAGGAACCCAATTATCTAGTTGGTAACTATCACCTAATTCAATTCCCTCGATTTTCAACATCTCATAGAGTTGGCTATGGAAAGTGAGGATAGAAAGTGATGGTATGGGTGCCAAAAACAAGACATTCTTGTAGATCAAGAAAATTCCCACTAAAGAAAGAATCAATGTTAAATGTTCTTGTTTAGTTAAAAAATACATTTATAAGCAAATTTATGCACATAAATCCCCTTTTAGCATGTCCAATAATGATTCAACTTATAGAGAACTGGTTTTGATATAGGAATCCCAAATACACAAATTTACAAATATTTACCCAAAGCTTAGTGTTGGCACCCTAAGGTTTTGTAGATTGCGCGCATGCCATAAGTAATCACTACATGCCCACCCAAGAGGATGCATTGTGCGACGCCAAGTTTCAGCCCATGTGCCAACTAGGGATATACTATGTGCACCAACCAAAGTTATATTGTGTGCAAGGACTTGAAGAGATTACATGTAGGATGAATCCTCGAAGATATTTAGCCATCATGATAATTGTTTTTGTAACAACCCAATTGGTTATGGTCAAGGTTGAAGGTGAGTTGGCAAGTTGGTTATGATTACCAAGCTTCAATAGACTTAAGTGGGATTCATGTGGTTATGTAAGGATGTTGGGTTTTTGTAAGAGAGGAGAGTATTGTAGAAAGAGAGAGTAGATGAACGAGAGCGCTAGATACACATTGTAGTAGTTCTTGTTATGTTCAGAGATAAATATGAGAGAGAAAGTAGACTTGGATCTAAATATAGTGTTATCTATTTTCATGTTGAATGCAGTCTGTGCAAGATTCGACCTCTCTGTAGGAATTATATAGGAATATTGTTAAGATTAATAAAGCAAGAATGAAGCACATTTTGTCTCTATCTCTTGTATATGTTGGTCTAAATGTATCTATGCTCTGTTGTATTATGCGAGGGACTCACATGATGGTTATGAATGAATGCATGGGTATATGATGAATGTTTCATGTATGTTCCCTTCCCTTACTAGTTGCATGAAACCTACAGTCTTTGTGATTCTCATGGTGCCTTGGGTGATACCTTCTTCAATCCTTGAAGATTGAATATGCAGACGCCTATGGGGTATTTGTTGGTCAACCCTCACGAACCCCAGGTATAAAACCCCCAAGAACATAAAATACAACCAAAAATTGGTTTTATTGCAAGGACTTGAAGGTTTTTGTGTTAGATGTTGAAGGAAGGACATGATGTGGAGAGTCACATAGGAGGTGATACAAGACCAACTCTCTAAAAAGGAAGACGAGTTCACGAGATGAGAAACCAAGGATCTGCAAATCAACCTTGAGCAATGGAAACAAAGGTACATATAAATAAATCTACATGAAAATTTCTTTTGTGAGTTCCCTTGTTTACTACATGAATGGATAAAAAGGAAGATAGATATTAAATTTGTTTGGTGAAGTCAAAAAAAGTTAGTGTGGGACCAAGAGACTCTAAATCAATTAAGATCTGTGGATAATAAGTGGTTCAAAGCTATATACTTTTGGTTCTATTGAGTTAAGGAGGGGTACATTGTTGAGTTTTCTATTGAGTGCAGTGAATCCTTTAACAATGCCGAGAGAAAATTTTTAATCGGCCCTAGAAGAGGACTGTTGGAAGAAATCCCTCTGTGGATTAAGATGTTGTTTGTGGAAAAGGATTTGATGCGCATGGAGCTTGATTAGATGGCTTGAGCTTGATACTTATTGAATGAATTTGTACGGGATTTCTTGGAAGCACAGGATTTCAAAAAGGATTTTCACTATAGTTGGGTGTTACTCCTACTAGCCATGGTAGTATGGAAACCACCACTGGGCTACAACTATGATGCATAGGTCTTGCCAACCTTCCCCATGCAAAAAAATCCTTGAACTACAACACAACAAGGATAAGAAGATCTAGGTAGTGAATAATACTTCTTTCAAGCAATGGTTTATGGCACTAACTTAAGCAACCGAGCCAACACTTCGCATATCGTGCAACATCATGGATAGGTATGAGGACTACCTCCTATTTGATTGTACTTTCTATAATGTTTTCATTACCCCAAGCACATATCCAAAGGCCAAAACTGGGATGCTCCCTTTCTGCATCCCCGAGGAAGACATTTAGTAGGCTATCCCAGAGTGTCCAACCAAACTTCAGTCCATGCCAAATGACGATGAAGAGAAATTGGAAACGTGTACTAAAAGAAGGTGGGAGAAGAAAAAGGATGAGCCATCTTAGCAAAAAGGCAAGGAACCAGTAGGAGAGAAACATCAGGACGGGACAACCCAAGGGAAAGGAAAGGGGCGTGTGGGTTAGTAGAAACATGTAGATGCAACCAAGGAAGACAACAAAGGGAAAGAGATCAAGTGGAAGCAAGCGTAGGAAACCTTAGCCATGAATCCACCTATGAAGAAACATCACCCACCACTTAAGCCAAGTCCAAGCCCTGAGTCTAGTGAACAAGAGTGCACTCCAACTCTATCACAACAAATTGACAATGCACCCATAGAAGAGGAAATCCCCTCGTATTCCACCATACACATTGTATCGACTAGCCAGGGTGATCAGAAAATCAACACTCATCCTCCAAAGTAGGAACCTGAGAAATCCATTGAACTAGTTTCGAGCATTGTTAAGGTGATCAAAGCCAATTTGGATGTGCAACAGTTGATGAATATGGATTCATCACAAGATTTGGATGAGCTATGTCATATGTTGGAGCATGTTCCTACAACTATCCCCATGTCCCAAACATAATAGATCATAGGAAATATGACGAGCACAAAATCCTCGTAGCAGGACCCAGAGGAGAGTGTTGTGTTTCATCTCATTGGATGTCATAACCATTGAACCACCTCTACTACAAAAGCTCATCTATTACCTTATGTTGAGTTGGAGTTGGCATGTGTGCCTTCACGGGACCTGCAAATATATATGGATGAGATCATGAATGAAATGGGGGATAGAAACCACGTACTTAGCTAGTCCTATGCAAAACTATAGCAGAAGCATGACCAAGAACTTGTTACACATAGATAAACTCACCATCATCGTGACCAAGAGGTAGTTTCCCACAAGCAAATCGAAGTTGCACACAAGGAACTCAAGGGAATACACACAATGGAAGTCGTTGTGCACACCCTATTAATCAATGCAGTTGACAAAGTTTATACGCAAGCGCCCAATAAAGTCGAAGACCCATCATACCTCCTTGTGCCATGCAAACTCAAAAAATTTAAGGAGAGAGTCTAGTACCTACAAAAAAAAAATCTATAACTTTAGGAAAGGTTGAAGAACACTCCTTAATCAAAAGTAGGGGGGGTGCAATAACAAATTGTTGTCATAGAGAAATCATAATAGCAAGGGTAGGTGTGAGTAACATATTTCTTTGGGGTAGTTGAATATAGCTTCAAGCTTTGGACGCACCTCTAGAATGCCCCCAAAATTTGCGCCATTGACGATCAGATCCATGCAATCGAGGATCAGATCACGAAGAAGATGTAGGAACTTCCCTCCTTACCACCAATAGAACAATGAGATGCCATGACAACAATATCCATCTTCCCACATTGAACTATAGAAGCTTTCAAGCATCATGCTTGATCCAGTGGACAAGGCCCAACTACCCTACTACAAACGTGCAAATGTGTAGGAAAAGGTAGCCCCAATCATACAACTGGGGGAGCAGATCAAACCTGCCTCGCAGACGATCACACCAGGTGATGTCAAGGAATTTTCCCAAAAGATGAAGGACCTAAAAAAAAAATTTGACGAGATCGATGGCCAATTCAAACAATTCATTGCAAAACTCATCATGACCATGCCATCAATCTCTTCTATCACACCATCAGCAACGTCGATTGGCTTAAGGACGAGCCAACTAATAATGTTGGGGGCTTCTTGGCACCCTAAGGTTTTGAAAACTACGTGCATGCCATAAGTTATCATTGAGCGTGTGCCCAATAGGATGCACCACATGATGCCAAGTTTCCGCACCTACACCAACCTAGGTTATAATACGTGCAAGGAATTGAAGAGATCACATACATGTCGAATCCTCGAAGATCTTCCGTAATCATGATAACCATTTTTGTAACAACCTGACTGGTCATGGTTGAGGTTGAAGGTGAGATAGCAAGTTGGTTATGATTGTCACGCTCCAATAGACTTAAGGGGGATGCATGTGGTTATGTAAGGGTGTTGGGCTCTTACAAGAGAGGAGACTATTGTAGAAAGAGAGAGTATATAAGCAAGAGATCTAGATATGCATTGTAGTAGTTCTTGTTATGTGTAGAGAGAAATATGAGAGAGAAAGTAGATATGGATCTGAAGATAGTGTTCTATGTTTTCATGTTGAATGTGGTATGCATATGCTTTGGCATCTCTATAGGAATTGTATTGGAATACTATTAAGATTAATAGATCAAGCATGAAGCACCTTTTGTCTCTATCTCTTGTATATGGTAGTCTAAATGTATGTCTTCTTTGTTGTATTATGTGCGGGACTCACATGGTGGTTATAAATGAATACAAGGATATGTTATGAATTTTTCTTGTATGTTCCCTTCCCTTACTAGTTGCATGAAACCTCTATGATTCTCATGGCATCTTGGATGAGATCTTCGATCCTTGAAGATTGAATATATCAATGCTTATGGGGTATGCGTTGGTCAAGCCGGTTATTAAACCCCCTAAACATTATAACCAACACTTAGCATATTCTAAAACTATGCTTGAAAACTCCTTTTCTTTCTTGGTTTTTTAATTTTCACTAAAATTAAAACAAAAACCAATAAGTGACACAGGATATTTAAACATTCTAAACTTTGGGAAAGCATTGTGTTTTTGTAACTTTCTTATATAGTGCACAATGAAATATTTGAAAGTTTAAATTCTCCACATTAGTCTCAATGAATAAATATTGTTTAGCACCTTTTTGTAGTTCAATGGAGTAGCACACTCCCTCAATTTCTTATCCTTAACCAATCGTGTCTTTCACTTCCTACTGATTAATCCATATGTTGATAAAACCTCCTTTAACTACTAAAATTGGCCTCAACTAAAACCTAAAATAATAAGATACACAAAAAAAAATCATCGTACGATTCATTTTTACATCTTATGTTCAACCGTAACTTCAATTAGCACCTCCTAATATGTTAGTATGTCAAATTTTTGAACTTGATTAAGATAATTTTTTGACACATTAACCAATCTAATAAACCAATGTAATAAAGTGTTTCTATTTCTTCAACTTTTCAATCTTAAAAAAAACATACTCAAAATAACTTACATCTCTTCAAAATACCAAAACGATTGTGACGCTTTTTTTTCAACGTGAAAAAAATACTCATTATATTCAGAAGGATATAAATGTATACAGTTCTGTTGTAACAGGTCTAAACAGCAAGGAAATACAAGCAGTTGCCGAAGAGTCTTAAAATCTACACAAAACAGAAATGTTGTTATAACAGGTCTAAACAGCAAGGAAATACAAGCAATTGCCGAAAAGTCATAAATTCAACACAAAACAGAAGGGGGAACTATCTCATCAAGTCCAGAATCAATCCCAAGGAAGGCTGCTCGCAAAACCAATCTTTCAAAGATTTATCCTCGAGGTGAGACCCTCGTTTCCTTCTTCCCATCTCGAATAGAGAATGTGTCCCGAAGGCAGAGTTAGAGCTTTTTTTGAAAGAAAATCAGCCTCCATGTTATCCTTTTTGTAGATGTGGGTGAAAGTGATATGATTGAGTAGCTGGGTCGCTTCACGAGTTCTCTCTTTCCAGCTCATCAGGTCTGCAACATGGAAGTCAACACTGCCGTTCAGCCAATCAATGGTGATTTTGGAGTCACCAAGCAGTAAAAGTTCACTAATATGTAGTCTACTTGCCAGAATACAAGACGCCCAAGCTCCCATGAGTTCAGCTTTCATATTGGATCCTTGCCCGTAGTTTAGTGTCCACCGGTAACACATCTGTGGGCTTATGGTTATCTTTCCACCAGCTCCGCAGTGTAATCCTTCATGTTGTGCCGCTCCATCGAACCAGGCCACCACTCTGTCAATAGGGACTGTGAAAGCAGGTCTGCAAGGTGTTGTAATAGGTATCTGATTTCTATCAGCTGATATCTCAGTGAAAAAAGAGCAGGCCACTCTGTGAACTGAAGGTGGTTTATCTTCAAATAAAGTTGTGTTCCTGTTCTTCCAAATAAGACAGCAAAGGATGATTGGTATCTTTACCTGTTTGGGAGAGGCCCTTGACCAGTTCTGAAAACAATTTGATACACTGGTACCTGTCCAAGTCATTGTGGTCGTGAGTGCTGGGGAAATGTGA
>SNQJ01S0033415.1:57092-81728 GCA_010110895.2 Picea sitchensis | reverse complement strand
GTCATTAAGGTTGTGACTATGCTCTCTTGACAGAGTCTTCACATAGTTCCTCAACAGGAAACTCCTTCGGCATGCAACTTCATTATTGCATATCCATCACTATATTTGATGGCATCAACCTTGCATTAAATTCAACTTTACCACTTTAGTTTTTTACCAAATATTCCATAAGGAATATAAATGTGCATTCCTATTATGTATTCCAAATATACATTAAAAACATTTCCTTTATGTTTTCAACTTGCTTTAAGACTGTTCCCATGCACTTAATCACATGCTTTAGCATTTTGCGTGCGTGCCCACCATAGGCACCCTTTACAATTTCATTTCCATATCAATTGAAATTATTTAGTTCATGATTGTTCACAATCATGTACATGTGGTCCTCAAAGTTGTATTCATGTTGTCTTTTCTTATGACAACAAAGCGTCCTTGCTCATTTACTCTTTCATCTATTTATACTAGCTTTTCCTGAGGGAATGGAACACATTCCCCTCAAGCTATCATTCAAAAAAAAACTTTCATAACTCTTAAGAATGGACTCAACCATGCATCCATGGTATTCATTTAATCTTGGCAAGTGAAATTCTTTCCTTTCATTTCACTCATCCAGGCAGTCACATCATGCCTTTAGTATACATAAACTCTTACATCATACATGTGCATCACTTGCACATATAATATCATTCACTCATATCTATTTGGTCTTCATACCAAAGTTCATACCGGGAAACCTTATAACGCAATCATTCCATGCACTCAAGAATGTATAAACATAGATATATGTTCAGCATGCAAGTTCCTTTCTTGCACCTTGTTCCATGTCATCCACACACATGTACGTTTCAAAATTCCATATCCTTCTCTCAGTATTTTCCAATCATTGTTATGATAAGTCTCATTGAGATACTCATCACTGAGCTTCTCTCTCTATTGAGAGCTTGCAGTGATCCACGAGATATCCTTAGGGAAATTTTAACAAACATAATCATAACTATGTCCCCCTTTCCATATGATAACAACCAGTACGAAGGCATTTTTTCCTCAACTAGTATAAATTTATTAAACAACCCAGAAATACCATCTTGGAAATTCCAACAATGCCCAAGGCAACAAGACAACTTATCAAGCTTCTTTTTCATGCCTCAAACTAGTTTTGGTTAACAGACATTTTTATCAAGGGAATCATTTTCTAGATTCCCTCTCACTACTACTTGAGCATATCAAGCCATACCTTATATGGATACCATCCACCTTTGGATGTCAACCTAACCCATTGGTCATCTAGAAGTGTCCCAAAACTTCCTTTATCACATTCAGGATCAACATTTCATTAATATTTCTATTCAACAACAGCTAGGGACGAAGGTTACTCTCCTCCTCCCATAGAAATTCTGGCAGATTAGTTTTCTATCCACCAAGCAAGGGAGGTTGCAATGATTTCTCACTCAATAACTCCATATTTTTGTAGAACTATTTATCAACTTGATTAGAAAAATTCTACCCAACAATTCGTATACTCAAAAACAAATTTGTTTCTCAGTTCCCTTTGGAACCAAAGAGTTTCACATGCTCTCCCTTTTCAGAAAATGGTCACTAGACCTATTTCTCTTGCATAGACATGCCCTTAAGTTAATAGGGATACACACTCCCCTAGCAAAACCATGATATTTTTAACTTGCTCATGTCATTCCACTTCTTCCATTAGGTTCATTCTAAGTCCACATGCCTTCTTTTATTTTACAAGGAGGGATTACCCCAATATAAAGTTTTTCAGTTATGACAGGTCAAGTAGGTTGATCTCACCTACTTCCATAAGGCCTCTAAACATGGAGTATTGTAATCACAATTCCAAATCCTTCATTTAATCAACACTTTTAATTAACAGAGGCTTCATTAAGCCCACTTTTAGGAAAATCTTGCTACCTATTCATTCCATTTTCCTTCTAAACTTAAGTATTCCTTAAAACAGGTTTATGCCATTTGCATCCAAGTTTTATTATTAATGCCCCTCAACATAATCCCACTTTTGTAGGACTGGATATCATTTCCCAAAAGAAATGATAGGCTTCTTCTACCACAATCTTGCATGATTCAATCTCATTGGGTAAAATCCCAACTGAATTTTACTTTGTATCCTTCTCCTCAAGGAACTTATGCAGATAATTTCCATACGACAGTAATACTCTCAACATGCTCATATTAGCCCTAGGTAAAATAGTCTTATGACTGTTCTCTGACCCATCCAGGCTCGTATTTGAATCATGCTCTACTACATAGGGTAGGGTAGGGTTCCCTCTCCCTTAAATTTTTCTAAGAAAGAAAAATTACTTTACTCTTTCATGAGCCCAAGCAGGCCAAGTGTTGTTTCCCGCACTGATAGCACTCAGTCACACACCCGGCCCCTAAGCACCTTTTTAAGGGATGGGGTATATATTTTTCCTTGGTTCTGCAACTTCATGAATCCCTCAGAAAATGGAACCATTTCCTTCTACTCTTCGAGAGCTTTCCAACGACTAAAAACTCATCCAAAACTGAGTTTTGGTTTGAGAGTTATGCCCTTCCGAAGTTTTTAGTGTGTCATTGTCTAATGGTTGCCTCCTTCACCACATGGCTTCAATTTACTCATACCATCCAACATGGAAATTTCGTGGCCCCGATCATCATCCTTTGGAAATGATGTGGCCATGGAAGAAGGGTTTACAGGGGAAAGTCTACGTTGATTCATTGTGGGCTTATTCACTTCCAGAACCTCGATACTTCTTGTTTTCCCTTTTTCCTTACCACGCAACTGATGATGGAACCTAATCCTTAAGACTTCGGCCTTTCCACGCTCTTTTGTACAACACTAAAGCTTCATGGAGACCCGAAGTCCCAGAGCCTCTCTCTCTACTCCATAATCTATGGTGGAGTTTTGTCCACCTTTGGATCTAACAATTAAGATTTACCTACACTTAACACATCTCTTGGACTTAAATAGAGAGGTGGGTTCCCACACCTAATTCGTGTCCAATCCCATGATAACACATGGAGCTATCCAGACAAGCCACATCACCATGACGCACGTGGGCCTGTCCTATCAGAGCTTGAAACTATAATCGGGGAAGCTTTGGTGCTTCAACCATTTTTCTCTATTTGAAAATCCTCAGGAGTCCTGAAGCCTAGAGTCTTACCACATGGCTCTAGCCTTTGTCCCTTTTGGATATTACATCTTATAACTCCAAACACCCAGAGTTATGAAGTCCCGAAATCCCAGGGCAGGCCCCTCTTACATACGACGTGTTCTGCACGAGTGTCCCTACTACCATCTTCCACTTGTAAGATGCATGGAGATGATGCCACCTTGACATGTGGCACCCATCTCTATGACCTTATACCATATGTGATGAGTCACTAAGACACATGGCTTAGCCATGATATGAAATGTGTCAGCTTTGTCACTCGGTCGGACTCCACCATGTACTTCGGCCATGTCATTTGGTGACATCACTCTGGCCTTTAGGGAGATTCCACACCTTGCATCCTGGATCACCAGAAGTGGGGTTTAGATGGAGAGTCGAATAATGATCGGGTGACCCATAATCTTCCCTGGTTTGATCCAATGGCTGACGAGGATTCATGGCTCTGCGCTCTCATGATCCACACAATCCTAAGTATTTAGTCCCGAGGGTAACCAACTGGGAGGAACATAAGGCAGAATGATCAATTGATGTCGGTCATCCCTTCCCTTACTATATCGTTCCACTAACACTCGATCTAACGGTTAAGAAGGATCCTTAGTGTTGATTAAGGTTGGTTGTCATTGATGCCAACCATTGAAGAAATCCCGGTAGCACAAAGGTTTGGGTAATGGGCCCAAGTTTGTTTGATTTAAAAATGACTCATTATTGTCTTGTCATGGTTGATAATAAGTATAAATTTATGAGCTCCAAAGTGGTCCCCTTATGGTGAAAGCCCTCATGGGAAGACACTTTGCAGATTGAGTTATCCTAGAAGTATGGTTAGACAACCCATGCTTATTTGTGGAATAATGAGATGAAGGTCAGTGAATTTGTCAGTGAAAATATCCTAGATGGATATTTCTTGTCATTCCATTTCCGGTGGTATGTGGAACGTCACATAACTCCTCACGGTTAGAGAGTTATGGCCATCAGAAGTTGGAGAACTCAGGTTTGGGTAATGGACCCAAGTTTATTTGATGGATATTGGTATGAGTTTTGATATATTCGCAGGTAATACTATTATATATGGATATTACACGTCATTCCATTTCTGGTGGTATGTGGAACGTCACATAACTCCTCACAGTTTGAGAGTTGTGGCCTTACAAAGTTGGAGGACCGCCATATGTCATCTAGAAGCCCCAAAAGGTCAAAGTAGTCAAAGTGGTTTAAGAGATTTTAGAAGGTAAATAATAAAGTGAAGTGATGAGTTTAATATAATTCAAAGTGAATACAAAATAAATTATTTAAATAATAAATTTAATGGAGAAATTAGAAGTGGGTTAACCCTAAAATAAGAAAAGTGGGCAAAGTGACCTAGAAGATGTTTTTAAGGAAGCTACTTGGAGAGTATAAATAAGAAAAAAGTGGGCAAAGTGACCTAGAAGATGTTTTTAAGGAAGCTACTTGGAGAGTATAACAAGAGGCAAGGATCTCTCATTTTAGATCACACTTGAGCATATTGAATTTATAGGTGTATGAGGTAAACAAAGGATATATAATACTAATTTCAGAGGGAAGGTGAAGAAGAGAATGTCGAATTCAAGGGAGGATAAATTCTTTGGTAATAATTTCTCGAAAGCAACACACCCCTATTAACGAGAAAGAAAAAACAATCTAGTCTTCTATAGTCTAAGCTAATTCTATAGCAGATTATTCTCTTTCATATTTCTAGGCCCTCATGTGAGGGAGTTAAGTCAAGAGTGACCATCTCTCATACCAAGAAAGAAAATTTTCACACAAAAAACACTAGCACTATTATTATTATAACATATTCATGTCTAGATACAATACATTTATATAGGTGTTGTGAGATCGAACTTATTTTGAACTTAGAGAGAAAGGTTGAGCGAATATCTCAACTATCTCTAACAAACTCAAACCGATTCTAAAATAAGCATTAATTCTAACACTTCTATCATTTGCATCAGTATGTTATCATCCTTATTTTCATTTTGTTAGGACATCCTCTTATTAGAAGCCATAGAATGTGTTTCTCCATCGAATATGCTTCTATGTTCAAATTATCCCCTAGATTTTATAAGAGATTCCATTTTATCTTAAGGATGGTCTATTGTTGTTTGACTTATAGCAATATGGTCATAATTTTTACAATTTGTGCAATGCATTGTTGCTTGTATTCATTAAATTTGGTAATGAGTTTTAGAATCGAAGCTCTATTTCCCTATACCATGTTTCCTTAAGATCCTCCTTACTTATAATAAATCTAACAAAAACTACCAGACTAATAACCCAAAACCACAAATAGATAGCAAACTAGATGCGAAAAATGCCAACCGCCTACCTAAGAGACAAGGATGGTTTTGTGATGAGACCAATTAAACAAAAAAGGACACCTCATGAGAAAAAAAGACGAGACCAAAGTTTTGTAAGCTTCTACTTGCTTAGTGTATAATAGCTTATAAAAGATAATTAAATGTTGAATATACTTCGAATAGTGTATTAAATAGCTTCTAAAACGATAATTAAATGTTAAATATACTTGTAAAGTATGGTGTAGTTTTCAATAGACACTTAAATTGTAAACTTTTACTTGGTTATTGAATGAAATTGTAATTTATTAATATTATGTTGATTATGTGTGTAAATGTTTAGGATGAAATTGTAATTTAAGGTTTTGTTTAAAGTTTTATGTTTTGATATTTTCAGTGGGAATTTAGTTATATAAATTTAGTAGATATTTTAATTTTTTTATTGTTTAAATTATATTTTTTAATATATAAATAAATTCAACATATATTTGAGATTATACAAATTTAAATCTACAGATCCAATAATCTCAAAGATAATATATTTTTATAAAATAAATAAATCTTCGAGTTAAAAAAGTTCCGTATCGGTTACGTTTGCTTTTCCCATTCAGAACCACGATGTACACGTATATCAAATCATTATAATTTCTATGCATTTTACCCCACGATTTGATGTTTTATTGGAATGCAGTGACCTAGGAAGTTACATGGTTTTGATAATAGAATTTGAAATGACGAATTTTGGATTAGAAAAATTATGATTTTAATGTTTTGCAATTGTGTAATATTATAGTAATTTTTTTTTTGTTATTATAATTTAAAGATATATAAAATTATAAAAGGATTAGTCTAAAGGTTAGGGGTTTTTTGGTCACATTTTTTTTTTATTTTGTCCGAAATCTGGTAATCAATGGTTGGATATGTAGATTTGAATGACTAAGTTTGAATATTTTTAATGTCACACTATAAATCTATTGATACATTCAAAAAAACAATTTAAACAACAAAAAAGATAGATTTTGTCCATATTTACTTTACCTGATTTCAACTAATTCCTATCCCAAAAAAACCCAAAAATAAAACATTTAACCAACACCATTATAAAATTCTATTATAAAATTCTAAAAAATAGAGTTTTAATTTTAAATATTTAATAAATAAAAAATTAAAATAAATCATATAATATAGATTTATTATATACATATTATAAGTTCCTACAAATATAATACTATTATATTAAATACAATATATATTTTAGAATTTACACGCACAACATTCCAATTCCAAAATATATCGTGAACATTGGCATTCTACAAAGTGTTATCGTTATGTTAGTCTTCCAAGTCATTTGCAAAGAGCGTGGACTACATATATTTATATTTATAAATTGGCGTAAGTCTTCGTAGGGTCTACACGATCTCTTGTCAATTGCTTCGAGTAGAGTATTATAGGAATATATTATCCTATATTCTAAATAAATAAATATAAATCTATATGAAATGATGACTCATCACTTTAGCGTTGCTACAAGGTAAGGTAATTAGCAATATTTATGGTTGGTGTGTTACTCATTAAAGTTTTAAAGTTTTTGTGGTTGTGGTTACTTTAAAAATAAAATATTATTATTATTTATTAATTATATATGATGGAAAAGTAAATACTTTATATATTTCATAAAAAATTAATGTTTTATATTATAAATAATAAAAGAAAATATGAGTATGTCATAATGTTAGTTTAATTTTTTTGCAAGAGTATAAGTTTATGAAATGTGTAAATTTTGGAGTGAACACTATTCACTATCAGAAATTTATCAGATAGTTGTTGGGAAATAAGATTAAAATTATTAGTGATACTTGTAAAATAAGATTAAATTAATTATGAGAAAGAAAAATAATCAATAAACTACAATCAATAAACCTACATGAAGTAAAGTTAAAGTAGATAAAAAGGTTGAAGTAAAATAAACTTTTATTACTAATGAGTAGTTTAAAATATATGAAATAAATTGAATTAACATATTTGAAATAAATTGAATTATAAAATAATTTAGGAGGAATAAAGGAACAAAGAAAATTAAATTTAATGAATATTACAAAAATAAGAAATAGGAAAATGGTAATGCTAAAAACAAGGGGCTTAAGAGATTTATGGAACAATATGATGGATAGTGAGTTTCCAAGATTGGTTGATTTTATAGCCATCTTACGAATTAAAATTGTTCATGTTTTTCAATTTCTAGTTCTTCTTGAATGACACAAGATGAGTGATAGGGTGATAAGGCAAGAATTCTCATTAGTCAAAGTAAATGCTCGGTGTTTAGAGTTATGAGAATGTTCGGTGATAGCTAACTTAGAGAAAGAGTTGTGGAATGGGTAAGGGATATGCTCCTTGAGACAAGATTTGAAAGATCTGCCAGTTTGGCCAACACATGATAGGAGCATGGAATTTGGTAAACTCCTTGACTAAGCATAGGATTAAACTTATCCTTAAGAGTTCTAAATAGTTATTAAGGGTTTTATAGGTTTAAAAAGAGTTTTGATATAGTTTTTAGCTAAAATATTAAAAATGTCATCGGTAATGCCTTTGATGTAGTGAAATGAAATAAGAGCTAGAGGTGAGGAAGAGGGAGGGGAGTTTTGGGATTTAGTATAGAGGGTTGAGCACAAAGATTTATTGGTTTGAGCTATTGAACAACCATTGGTCTCTAGCTCTTATATATCTTCCCTACATCAAAGGCATTACTAATCACATTTCTAATATTTTAGCTAAAAGAATATCAATACCTTTTTAAAATCCTATAAAACTCTAAAATAGTTATCTAGAACTGCCAAGGATAAGTCAAATCCTATGTTTGAGCAATGAGTTTACCAAATCCCAAGCTCCTATGGTAAAACATACATTAGCCAAATGATAGATCTTTCAAAGCCCATTTCAAAGAGCATATAACACACACATTCCACAACTGACAATTGTATCTCTAAGTCATCTATCCCTAAACATTCTCATAACTCTAAGCACCTCACTTTCTTTGACCAAACCGAGAAGCACTAAAAATTGAAAAATATCCAAACAATTTTAATGGGGAAGATTGCTATAAACTCAACCAATTTTTGTTATGAGTACTTTCCCCTTCCTCTTTTTCTTATTCCTTTACTTTTTAATAAATTTCCAACCTCTAAATCTTAACAATGAAACTCTTTTCTATTATTTAGCCTGATGTGTGAAGTGTCCACTTGAAATTTTAAATACTTTATAAAATTATATCCAATTTATTTAGAAAATTCTAATAACAATAAAATAAAATTATTATAAATTATAATTTAATATTTTTTATATTTATATTTTTAAAATATATATATGATAATAATAAAATTAAATTATGTGGAAAAAATAAAACTTTTATTTTTAATTTTTATTAGCTTTAATTTTTAAAATCTATAATCCTCTTGATAAATATTTAAAGTGTTAAAGTGGTTGAACCCTTTAATAGACAATTATTTTGCAAGCGAGACAATCATTTTGGAAACGAAATTATGCTAGTGTATTCTATCGAGACTTCATGTTCAACTTTAAAAAAAATTGTACGTTTAAAAAAGTTTATCACAATATTTAAAGGGAATCGAAACTTACAATTCCCTTTAATTATTGTGATAAACTTTTTTAAACGTACAATTTGTGTAATTCACGAAAATTGGTTTCAATGTTTTATTGCATTGAAGATTCCTCTCATAGTATTATATTCACTTAATAATTTGAGTTTAACCCGTTTTTATGAGAAAAAGTAACCATTTGAGATAATATTTTAATTTTTTTTAATTATTTTATTTTCAAAATTTTCAAATTATTTTATTTTATTTATTTTTTAATATATATAATTACAACTATGTATAATTACTAAATACTATAAATTTGAAAGAATCTTCCAACTATATTGAATACTTGTACCTCTATTTCAAGATTCCATTCCAAAAATTCATACAACATTGATTTTATATAAAAAGAAAAAAATAAATATTATATTATTATAAGTTATATAATGATTAGGTGATTTCCATCCTCATATATAATGACAAACCTATGTTCCAAGATTCCCCATTCCAAAAAATTCTTACAACATTGATTATATATACGTGAAAAAAATAAATATTATATTATTATAAGGTATATAATTATTAGGTCATTTCCATCATCAAATAGAATGACGAAAAGATAAAGAGGAAACATTAAATATTATATTATTATAAGTTATATAATGATTAGGTGATTTCCATCGTCAAATAGAATGACAAGAAGATAAGGATTGTTATTGAATATAATCAACAAACAAATTCTTAAATTCATAAAAAGAAAAACTTTGATATTTTATTTTATTTTATTTTATATTATATTATATATATAGTAGTAGAAACTCAAACCTCAATGCAACACTTTATGTTTCAGGAGGAACACACATAGCATGATCTATGCATTGATTTAACTTTGGATTGTAATAGATCTTCATTAGTGTTAATTACAAGAAGATGGGTAATCACAATAAGATTTGGAGTGACAAACTCTTATTCTTCATTATATTTTTTTTAATTGTGACATGTTTGGTTAAGAACATGTGTTTCCTCATAAGAGGTTACAAGTTCAAATCCAAAGGGGGTAGGGTATGTATACCTCCGTAGACTTTACCTGCAGAGGGGGTCTCATACACCAATTTGTTGGTAGTGACCTTAAAAATAGATTATTATTATTATTATTATTATTATTATTTAATATGTAACATATTACTCATTCTTCTTCAACTAGGTATCTATGTGTTCTCTTGAAAAGATCAACAAAGATATTATTGCATTAGTAAAACTCCATATGCCTATGAATAATTAATGAGATCTCTATAATTCTTTACTACTTTGAATTCAATTGTGCATCATAATCCTTCAAGTAATACAAATTTACAATTCCCATGATATGGCTTTGAATTTTACAATTCTTTTACAATCCTAGTTCCTTTTGCTTGGTTTTTTTACAAATGCTTACCACCAATTTCAATTGGACATCCTAATCTACTTGCAATTCCCATGATATGGTTTTGAATTTTACAATTCTTTTACAATCCTAGTTCCTTTTATTTTGTTTGTTTACAAATGCTTACCACCAATTTCAATTGGGCATCCTAATTTATTTAGTAAATATGTGATGCAACATAAGTTGCAATTATAACCATTTTCCTCATGGTGAAGGGACTTCACACTTAGGGTGACTAATCCAACCTTGGCCTAGATCATTGGTACTAGAGAAATTATTTTGCAACCTAACTCTAAAGTTAACTACATAGTTTATCTATTTATTCTTGAGTACAAATGACTTTCACAAATTTTAAAATGTCATTTGATGACAACTAGCATTAACAAAATTGGTTCTTTAATATCTAAGAACTTCACTCTTCACTACCACTAAGGAGTTAGCTATTCGTCAACATATTACTTTTTGTAATTATTAGTTCATGCCCTTCGGGCATGTGGACTATTAGAAAACAATTTTCTGCATTTCTATTATTCATGCACAGGAACCAATGATGTTTCCATGTTTTAACATAAAGTTTTGGGTAATTCGTGCATTTTTTAAGTGGTATTTCATTCGTTTATCCAAGGTTTTATGTTTGGCCTCTTATTTGGCCTCATGTCGAGGCAAGAGACTTCTCAAACATAGGGAACAAAGGGTTTAAAACTAAATAAACTAGATATGTAGCAAACGAGGTGAATTAATGCTAAGTTTGAACTTAACATTAAATGTTTAATGTCTTTGGACACGTAAATTTCATAACCCCCTTTGCAATGTCTAGAGGTGGCTTTGGTGTTGGTGTCTCACAATGGCACTTGGAAGAGTGCTTGGCAGTAGTGTCTTTGAGAACTTGGTCACTTGCATGTCCCACACTTGGTCACTTGCATGTCCCTTGCAAGTACTATAAACAATTGCTTGGTTTCTTGGTATGTTGTAGTCATTGCTCACTGTCCATCTTGAGCATGGAGGTTGCATTGCTTTGAAGAAGACCTTCTCATCACTCGTAAATCTCTACACAATGGCCTTTGTTCAACCATTCTGCAAGAATAATGACCTTTGTTCGACCATTCTTCAAGAACAGTGCCTGGTGGAGGCAAACACTCCCTTTCCTTGTACCAGCTTTTGGAAGTAAGCCTTTTCTTGTACCATATTTTGGAAGTAATCCTTGTCAAAGTGAGTAGCGGTGGAATCTAGAAAAGAACCTGGGCTGAGTAGCGGTGGAATCTAGAAAAGAACATGGGCTGAGTAGCGGTGGAATCCAGAAAAGAACCTGGGTTGCGATTAGTGTTGTAGTGGTGGAATCCGGAAAAGAACCTAGGTTGCGGTTGGTGTTGGGTTGTGTGTAGACCCTGCATAGAAAAAGTGTGGCTCCATGGTCGGATCGACGTTGCTCACTCCCCATCTTGAGCATGGAGGTTGTGAAATATTTGAAGAAGTCCTTCTCATCACTCACGAATCTCTCCACAATGGCCTTTGTTCGACCATTATGCAAGAACAGTTCCTGGTCGGAGGCAAACACTCCCTTGTACTAGATTTTGGAAGCAAGCGTTGTTAAAGTGAGTAGCGATGGAATCCCAAAAAGAGCCTCCACTACGGTTGGTTTTGGGTTGTGCACAGACCCTGCGTAGCTTCTATGGAAAGTGTGGCTTCAAGGTCGACCTCCTGCCCGTTAAATTGTTGTTAAGGTTACTAATCAATCAATAGATAGATATATCTTCTATACCTTAGTTTTGTTTTTGTTATTGCAAGGAATATTTAGAGAAACCTTAGTTTTGTTTTTGTTATTGCAAGGAATATTTAGATAAATGAAGTCAAAGAGTTAGAAAAGAACAACATCCCTGGATTTTATGGAAATAATGTCAGCGTAGGAATGCAATGATTGGGGGTGCTACCTTTACTTTATCTGCTTCCTAAACTGCTCCATCTGCATCTTGATCTCGATCTAAAACTGAAACCGAGAAGTATACCAATAAATATGGATTTGACCTTGCAACATTGCTCTTACAACCACTCCAAAGATCCACCGAGCTATAAAATCCCTTTCGCAGTGCTCCTGAGTCGTCATACTTATCTACCCAGGATGGGATTTGTGGAATTGGATTTTGTGGATTGCGTTGGGGAAGATTTTCCAGAGCTGGGCAGAAATATAGAATTCTTTTCGACTACTATGAGAGAGAAAGAAACAAAATAAGAGTTTATTCGAACCTATTCCCACTACCACTCAGTGCCCACTACCACTCATTGGTCGCCAACAACAACATATTTAAAATCTAGTGAAACAATGGTCGCAGACTCGCACTGGCATGTTCTACCTTTAGGATGCTACGTGTCACATGAGGAGCATGTCGGTGGTGCATGGAAGAATTATGCACCCAAATGGCTTGTCTCAACATACACTCTTTCCAATAAACAAGTTAGAACGAGATCTTAAAATTCTATGATACTTGTATTAAATATTATATTTAAAATCTCCAAAAAAATTATATTTAAAATCTCCAAACAATTTTACCTACAAAGTGTAAACACTAAACATATTTGCAACTTCGTCTATACATTTAGCTGCAGATTGCCTAAAATTAAAAAATAAAGACCTTATGTTTCTCCCTTGACAGTTATGGGAGAATGGATGGCCTTGATCCGGATGGGGAATTCGGCAAAAAGACAACTCCTCCAATACAATATTGCTCGTCTCACAACATTAGTTAGGTGGGTGATCTCTCTTCTTAGAGGAGCTAGTTTTAGGTATGTATTGCCTTGGCATCAGAGAGAGTATTCTCATTTATTACATGCCTTAAAAAACTTGACATATTCCGATGGCGGACGTTGGAGGAGATTGAGCATCTTTGTAACAAATAGGTCCATCCACACCAAAGAAATAGGCCCGCCCACACCAAAGAAATGTTGATCTATTGTGCAGTCAGATTATTCAAATTTCCAAACTCTTGCATGAACAAGAGGTTCCTCCCTTTGCATGTTCTCAGCATAGGTTTTCTTTTATTTCTCAGTCGTTTCCTCAACACTTCACAACACCAGAGAAACAATACACACAATCACCATTACACCGTTTATATTGGCATTGTATTGAGATTAAAAAATCCCCTAACAACTTTTCATAAAAATAATTTTAAAGTATTGAACGAGATAAAATGACTATAGAGGTTGCTTAATGCTTTACTAGATGAGCTATATACTAGTTGAAATAGACACATTTTAAGCTATATGTCGTCGGAAGGAGACTGAATGTGGAAGAATCCAAATAGATTAATTCAAAGGAAATCATTATGTGAGAGTAATAAACAGATACAGGAATAGCCGAGTGCATCTATTAAATGATGTTGATGGAGACATACACATCTATTTATAAAATGTAAATAGTTTTCATAATTGTATTATCATTTTTATAAATCCATTCTAATCCAAGTTTATTGAATATTTATAGAGATAAAAAGAAATAAAAGAAAATTTATGTAAAAACTTAAAAGTTTAAGAGATGTAATATTTACTATGGAAGAATTTTATAAACAAATTAAATTAAAGAAATCATTTAAAAAAAAAAGAAATTAAATATAATAATTTTTATAAATCTATTTAATTTTATTTTTATTAAATATTTGTAAAGATTAAAAAAAAAAATGTTTAAAAACTAAAATTAAGATAGTGTCTCTTATTATAATTATTTGTATCTATTTAATTAATTTCTCATTTCATTTAAATTTAACACATCTACTAAACTATAAATCTATCTAGCTACTCTTCTTAACCAATCCATTAACAAAATACAACGATCCATCAATAAAACACAGAATAAAAATGGAAACAAATCAATTGCATAGGCCACTATTCCTCTCATATTTTCATTAGGTAAGTGTCACGTCGTTGAGGAAACCACAAAATGCATAAATGCCATCTTGTTGAGCACAAAACTTTGCATAGGCCATTGTTCCTCTCATATTTTCATGGCGTAAGTGTCACGTCCTTGAGAAAACTCGTGGAAGGCATGCACCCTCGATCCAAAATAAGCAATGTTTTTCAAAGTTTCCCATGCCTCTGTGATCAATGCCATTCTTGTTTTAGTATTTATTTCCACATAGCTCCTAGATGATGTAAGTAGGATTGAGGATTCCTTTAATTTAGCAGCAGGTGTGGTGGGTCCGAATATTTTCAAAAGAATGGAAAGAAGTGGAGGAGGCATTAAGCCGTCTTCCAGTTCCTTGATCCTTTCTTTCAATTTTGTGTTTTCATCTTCAAGACCACCAATGGAGTCATCTAGAGCATCCTCGGTTGCTCTATGAATTCTAGAAATCTGGGAAGGCCACATATCTCTTAGGTCAACCTCTAAACGAGATTTTCCTTTCTTATTCTTCACATCACCTTTCTCAATAATCAATTTATTGAATTCTGAGTCAAAGACAATGCTCTGAAAATCAAATGACTCTTCTTCATTGAAGGTCTCATTCTCAATAATTTCCAATGATGAATTTTGATGGGTCGTGTTCCCTGGGTGATCCATTGTAGGAAACATCTTCTTGATATCTGCCTCGAGCTCCATGTCTTCAAGGGAGAAGTTATTGATGTCACTTTCTATGCGGTGGTATTCTTCTTCTTCCACAACATTTTCCCTCTTTTTTCTCAGAGGAAGCTTGTGTGAGCTCTTGATTTTTCCTGACAAAGGATTCTTTTCTCCTCCAGCGTTGGAACTAGTGTTGGTAACTTTCTTGGTTGGGTGGGCCGCTGGAGCATTGCTCCGAGATGTGGTAATATTAGGAGTGACAGTTTGGTACTGGGCACTCTTCTTGTTGGGACATTTTCCTTTCTACTTGTAAAATTCATTAGTACTAAGTATTGTCTCCAAGTCACCAACATTGCGAGCAAGAGTGCCTAAGTTATTATCTTCTTATTCAATCAGAATAGTATGGATAAATGAATTTTTGAATCATACTGCCAGCATATGTTCCACGAAAAATCCGTTAGGGTCAAACCCTTTTATATTTTCAACATATTTCAAATTTAGATTGTGCAAGTGGTTTGCAAATTCATCGATTTTGTTCATATTCCTGAAAATAAAGTCCCCAATTTTCAAAGGAAAGGGTATGAATTGTTTTTTTCATTTCTCATGAAAAAGTGCAGCCATAAATTATACTGCCTTGCGACTTCCGTAATAATTTTTTTATCAGATACATGGCATGGAAGAAAGGAGATGTTTTCCTTGGAACCAAAAATCCTAATAACATTGTGATTTTCCATTTTCTCCAATGTCCCTTTTTTATCCAGGAATTTATTTTCCTGGTTGGATATTCTGGGGGTATCTTTTCCAGATAATAATCCTTTGAAAACTGAGACAAAATCATTGAAAACTTCATAGAAATGAAAAGAAGTTGTGTGTCTCCACAACGCTTGGTACCAGAAGGTAATTGGGTCAAGTTCACAGTTCACCCTCTTACAGATAGACAATTTAGGAAATTGACAGCGATATGCTATCAAAAACACCAAATAAGAAGCCATAAATAATTTCTTATCAATTTTGTACTGTGACAATTGGGACGATATTTCAATGGAATTCACTTTTACCCAATCGAAAATAGCTTTTTCTTTGACCGTAAAATATAATATATAAAGAATCATGCGAGAAATGTTGGCGGTACTTTCTTGGCCTGTCACCATGGTGAAAAACCAAGCAATTTCCCGAAAGGGGTTTTTGAACGAGTCAACCCACAACTTGGTAATGTATTTAAGGACAACCATGGGATTCTCCAAGAACTTAGGAAAGAGGTCCAACACATTGTCATGTTTTTTCAGGAAATCCTTGCAATCCTCTCCTTTGAAATTAAGTGTTGTCTCAGGGAGCTTCAACATCTTACGAAACACTTGAGGTGAAAGAGAGATGGGATAATGGTATTGAAGTTGAATAATCTGTTGACTCGGTATGTATTTTTCAACGCATCATGCAACCAGTTCCTTGCATTCGAAAAAATTAGGGACACACCCCACACGAGCAATTCTGGATGTCCAGATCACTTTATTATGAGCAAAAGGTCATGAATAGTAAGAATACACTCTAGACCACTGGAAATTCTGGTCCTCACGCCAAAAAATATTCAAAGTATCACAACGGAAATATTGTCGAGCTGCTGCAACCATAAGTTGATGAGAGTGTCCCTTTAATTCAGATAATATTTGCAATGAGGGCTTGAGAGAGATAACAATAATATAATCTTCAACAAAACGTGCTTTAATGCGGTTTAATGAGAAATCTCCTCGAGCCCTTCGCTTATTAATGACAATATTTATAGAACCTGCATGATGAGTTATTAGCATTAAACCATACTAAATGCATATTGGGAAAAGCATGAAGGTGGCGGGGACAAATGAGAGAAATTAGGATTTGGGAACTTTTGTGAACTCGCTAACCTAGGAACTCGCGAACCCATGGTTGTGAATGATAGAAAATAGGCTAAGTGTTGGGAGTGGTCGGTCGGACTTGGATACAAGAGAAATGAAATATTTAAGAGCTTGGTACCCGCGACAAGTCTGACGGTCATAATGTAGATTGCGGATCTTTGGATGCAAAATGGATATCGCAGAACTTGGAATATGGAAGATTGAACCCGCGAACCCGCGACTGCAAAAACAATTAAGTATAGAATAATATGATGGTTGGTCGAACTCATGATATGGGAGTATGGATGAAGATGAATATATGGGATTCCAAAAACCCGCGAACCCACCTTTTTTTGAAAAATGACTAAGTAAAGTAACTAGAAAGGGAAAAGAGAAGGGAGAAAAGAAAAGGGGAAATGAGGGTAGGTATAGAAGAGGGAAAATAAATGGAAAAAATAAGTTTGGAAAATAGAAAGGGGAGGGAAAATCTAGAAGTGAGAATTGATCTCAACAATTGGCTCCAATGGTGGGTGATAACCCCCTGCAGGTTGTCAAGAATCCAGAATCTTTATGACCAGGTGCTTCCGTCCATTGGGCTATGGAGTCAAAGGTAAGAATACACAAACTGAAAAATAAATTTATGTACAATGAAAATGAGAAAGTTTTAGATGAAGAAACATTTCAAATGTTTCTCGTTGATAGGAAACATTAATATTTTACCTGTCATGTCTTGGAGCATATAAGAATTAAAACCCAAGATCTTTTCAACAATGTATGGCCCAATCCAGAGCGCTTCAAACTTCGTATGCATTGATGGTTTCTCCTTGGCCTTGTTACAAAGTAACACCAATTCTCCCTTCTAAAAATTCTTTACAGTTGCACTCTGATCAAAATATCTTTTGATACTTTGTTGTCTCTGAGAAGTTTAGTTTATGGATTTTCTTCGTTCTTCTTTCAATTTCAACAACTGGTTGATCCTCCTTTGGATAGGTTAACTTTCTTCTGTATCTTTTGTATTAACCACAAAAGTCAAGGAATTGAGTTCAAGGCTAATTGACATTTTCGCTTCTTTCCCATAAACCAATGTATATGGAGATATCCCAGTGTTGTCCTTTGGAGTCATTCTGCTTTCCCACAATGCATCAATCAACTTCATATGCCAATTCCTTTGGTTCTTGTCTATAATTTTCTTTAATATCTAAACGAGTGTCTTATTTGTGGATTTTGCAAGACCACTTCCTTGTGGATAATAATTTGATGATTGACCCATGATAATTCCATATTTTCCACAGAACTTTGTAAACTTCGACCCAATGAAGATCGAACCATTATCAGTGATAAATTTATCTCGAACACCGAATCTTGACAAAGTCTTATTTGTGGATTTTGCAAGACCACTTTTGTGGATACACTCTGATGATTGACCCATGATAATTCCATATTTTCCATTAACTTTGTAAACTTCACCCAATGAAGATCTAAACTATCGATAAATTTATCTCAAGAATAATCAATCTTGACAGCATTATCTTTGAGGGACTTAATTAACTCTTCAGAATCAACCCTTTTTAATGCCACTACCTCTGGCCACTTTGTAAAATAATTCTTAGTGGTCAGAATATACATGTGTCCCTTGCTTGACTTTCTATTTATTGGCCTGATGACATCAAGTCCCCATTGAGAGAATGGTTGTTCTACAATTATGGGTTGTAACGACATCGCACATCTCTTCGTTTTCCTTGAAAAATGTTTTCATGATACACACTTCCTTATTGTGCCATATGAGTCTCTAAATATTGATGACCAATAAAACCCAACTCTTATTATCTTATGGGTAGTGGCGGTAGGTGCAAAATGTCCACCACATATTCCTTCATGGAATTCTCTCATTAGTTCTTGGGATTGGTTTTCATCAACGCATCTCAGTAGTATACCATCATAATTCCTCCTGAACAATATATCAACAATCAACACATATTGACTTGCCTTCATCTTCAATGTTCTTTTCTCCTTAGGTTTCATGGTGACAAGAAACTTCCCGGACCTCAAGTAGAATACAATGTCTCCGTACCATTCTGAATCAGCCAATGGGTCTCCTACTGAAATTGAAATCATTCCATCCACGTAATAACTATTCACGATGAGCTTGCATAAACCTTGTCCTTTGACAACCTTTAAAGGTTTAATTTCAATATCATATTTTTGTATCTTTTCCATCTAGTTAGCCCATTTTCCTTCTCTCAATTATTGATTCAGAAACATCTTCACTGGTGATTATGGAACATAAGCAATAAAATGAGAATTTAGTATGCATGTTTGAAAGTGTTCCATCACTTTTACAAGAGCCAAGGCTTGATTTTCCAGTTTTGAATATCTCAATTCATAATCATGAAGGGGTTTTCTCATGAAACTAATTGGGAGTTATTCACCCTTGGTATCCCTCTAAGTAAGCATAAATGAAACAACTTTTTCTGTAGCGAATGAATAGATGATGAAATCCCTTTGAAAATATGGACTAATGAGGATTGGAGCTGTGGTAATTTCTCTGTTGATATTATTGAAGGCTTATTGGGTATCCGTTGTCCATTCAAACCTTTGTTCCCTTTTCAACAATAAACTGACCGACTTTAAAATACTTGCATAGTCAGGAACAAACCTTCGCACAAAATTGATCTTGCCGAAAAACAATTGAAATCCTTTCTTAGATGACGGAGGGTTGAGTTCATTTATTGCTTTAACTCTTTATGGATCTATATAAATCCATTCCTTGCACACAATATGACCCAATAGTTTTCCTTGAGTTACAATGAATAAACATTTATTTGGATTTAGAGAGACACCATATAATCTACATCTGTCAATTTTTTTTCTCAAATAATGGATATGATCACCCCTTGTTTTTGAGTGCACTTTCAAGTCATCTTGATAATATGCCATGAATTTTCTTATCAACCCTAAATGCATGATCCATGGCCCTTTGGAATGTGGCTCCAACATTCTTCAAACCAAAGGGCATTCTAGCATATGCATATGTCTCCCAAGGTGTTATGCATGTTGTCTTTGCCCTGTCTTCCTCAGTCACCAAGACTTGGTTATATCCAGAAAAACCATCCAACATGGACATGTACGTTGATCCAGTGACTTGCTCGAGAAGGAACTCCATATTAGGTAAAGTAAAGTTATCCTTTATGCTTCCTTGGTTAAGATCTCTGAAATCGACACACATCTGGATTTCCCTAGTCTTTTTTCTTATAATCACAGGATTTGAAAGCCAGTCGGAATGTCTAATGGGATAAATTATTCTGGCCTTCTTTAATTTCTCCAATTCAATCTTTACCAGAGGTTTCAGTTTGGAGTTCATCATCCTTATTTTTTGMTTGATAGGTTTTTCTTGTTCTCTCAAAGGAATGATGTGATGGAATATTGTTTTATCATAAGATTTCAAATCATCATAGGTCCATGCGAACACATTAATGCATTTTTTAAATAATGCAACATATTGATCCACTTCCTCAATTTTGCAATCAACTTCCAAGTTGACATATTTCGGGGAACTGACAGTTCCAATATTGACCTTTCTTGTTTCTTGCACTTTTCGAATTGAAACTTCTTTTAGGAGATTATTAGCATAATCATATTTCATAAAAAGAGACTCAAATTATATACAATCTTTAGGGACAATAGACATGTAATCGTCTTCATCATCATCGTCGTTCAACAATTTTTTTCCAGCTGTTCATCATTCTCGAACACTGGCAAATATTCCATGTTATCGGGAATAGAAGGTTGGAATGCTATTTCTACTTGAAAAGATGTTTTTCTTTGTATATCGTCTGGGTTTGACAATGAGGCCGCCAAGACCAATGAATCTACCTTATGATTATTGTCTCTTGGAATGAAATAAATGTTGAAAGAGATGAAAGATTCCATCAATTCGTTAACTCTTTTGGAATATAAGTTAAGTATTTCCTTCTTGATTTTATACCTCTAGGTAACCTGATTAATCACCAAATTATGGTGCAGCTTCCAAAAACAATTAAATGTTGAATATGCTTGTAAATTATGGTGTAGTTTCTAAAAACAATTAAATTGTAAACTTTTACTTAATTATTGTTGGAATATATAATTCCGACTTATCTAATATGCTTGCTAATGTATTGAGAGGTAGAGATAATCTCTACATGAGTTGTGTGATCCTATACTTAAGAGGTTGTTAGAGAGTTGGATTGGTGAGATCCTAGTTTGGTGTGTGATTGAGATATTCTCTCAACCTCTCCAGTTATCTTTAGAATAAGTTAGATATGATATCAACCTATACACTCTATATAATAGAGTCCATTGTATTGATATTGTATGTAATTGAATATTTGTTCATATCACTCTACTCTCCCATTTTATCATGGTATTAGAGCATTAGGGCTGGGCGTGACTCCCCCACGGGAGTGCCTAGGCACATGTGGAGAGCAGAGGAGTGTGTTTGACGTATTGAAGCTTGCAGCCCTAAAGTAAGGAGTATTTGTTCAAGCATCGATCACTGCAAGGATTGATGATCCAAGTTGTCTGTTGATCTTTTGCTATCTGCATTCTGGAGTGACTATGTGCTATGGCTGTGCCATCCCTTGACCGTTCGCTGTATAGCTGCGCCATCCCTCGACCATGCGATGTATAGCTAGTGTATTCACTAAATTTGTTCATCTAATCATTGAATGGTGTATTCGTCGTCCCTCTAGCTACTATTTGCGTTGTGAAAAGCGTTGTTCTCTTCATCTGCTATCCATTGGTCGAGTTGAGTGCTATCCATGCTTCCCATGAAATTAAATTAAATTTTTTATTTGCAATCTCGTAGAGAGTTTGTTGTATACTGGGCTATCATTGCTGGTGGAGCTGCGAGAGGAGATAGCTACCTGTGGATTGCTATCTGCGTGCCAGTTATTGTTGGAGCTGTCGACGCTATAACATAGCCTTACTATTGCTGCCTGCGTGTTGCTTTTTCACACCAGATTGATGCATTCTAATCCTCCTGTGTTGTTCCTCCTGTACCAGATTGTTGCAAAATTAATCAGGTCCGAGAAACCTGCAAGGGGATCTGGCGAATGAGATCCGTAGAGACACCAATGCGATTCACCATTCCTTTCCACTTCAAACCTATGGATGCAGATGCAAAAAGGACAGAGGGCGATTATTATCATTTTGATTTGATTGTAGGGAGGACTTCTTGTCAGTTTTATTTCTTCTTCCACTCATATTATTTTATACATTGAAGATTCGTGGGATGATTATCATCAGTCCTCTCCACTTCACTCACCCCGCTTCAAACAAACAAATGAAGACGATGGAGGACTGAGGGTGATTGTTATCTGTTTGATTTGATAGCTTGGAGGACTAAGGATGGTAATTCTCATCTAGTTTAGTTTGAACTGAAGATTAACATGAGCAGAGGAGCTCGCGCTGCCTCCTACGCGTGAAGAAACTTAGGGTTTCGATAATTGCAAGGATTTTGGATACTTTCTATCAGCTCCATTCTTCTCGTGTCTATTCATGTGTGCTTTGGTTCACTGGATCAATTGAGAGTACTATCTCATCGAGGCAACCTTCTATTCTTGCCGATGGAACTCATGCTACACAGAGCATTGCTTTAGAAATTTCTGTTGCGATTGCTACGATGCTTCCAGGATCTGCAGCCGCTAACGGAAATCTGAGATCAATCCTTTTAACAGGAGATTTCTTTATTGGTGTTGTGATTGCCTGTACTTTGACTAAGTTGATTCTTCGTCTAGAAGAGGTACAACCTTCTGGAGTGGCAGTGAACAAGGTAGCTACTGAAGCACTTTTGATAATGGTCTCTATGCTGCGCCTTGGTCAATCTTATGTTCTTCCACATCCAATTGACGATGAATCCTATGATCGGATTAATCTTTTCATACGCCTTTATTTGTCTTTGGCTCCGGTGTTGTTGTATTGTCCACTTGTTAAGCTGTGTGTTCAGGAGTTGAAATGGTCGGAGTATTATCCTGAATCTATCTGGCAATCATATTAGCTATGGACAACAACGAACGTCATGTTGAACTTGTTGGGCAACTTCTAGTGTTTTTTTTGTATTCTCATTGGACTGTGTATGGCAGTCTCGAATTTGTGGTAGAGCCACCGAATCGCTGCACAGAAACTGTTGTGTAAATTGTTGGAACTATTGCACTTGTGAGTAAATACTATTGAGGTCACGATTGTTGTTGTTTGCTAGACAATCGTTGATTGGAGCATTGATTTCTGTGTCGATTGTGTTATAATAAAGTGAGGTGTACATGCCCATTCCGTCGGACTCACACACACCATTGATTGTGAGAAGTGTGATTGAGTATTGCCAAAAGTGTGATTGAGTTGTGATATTTTTGTTTTTGTTTGAAGGTGTGCATAGTTATAATGTGAGTCACACATGTAATAGAAAGCAAGTCTATGATATTTTGATGTAGTGGTCTTAGAGAATACTTAAGTATGTACCTAAGCTTTTGTATACTCCCTAATGTGAAAAGTTCGTGGTGATTTAAAAACCACTATGTAAAGAATGGTTTGTGGTGAAAACTACTTGAGAGAGCATGGTTACAGGTAATCCGAGAAAACTTGGTGCATGGTTGAGGGTAATCCGCGAAAACCCAGAGCATGGTTACATGTAATTCGAGAAAAACCTGGGGCATGGTTGAGGGTAATCCGAGAAAACCTAGAGCATGGTTATGGGTAAGCCGAAAAAAACCCATGTTGATGATGATGATGTGATGTAGTGGAGGTATGAGGAAGAATGGTTGAATGAACCATGTAGCTGAAAATGATTCCTAGAGAACTGGCGGTTACAACGGCTGATGAACCATGTATTCCGGTAGATGGATTTCTTTTTATGTGGACGTCAATAATGAGATGCAGGTACAAGAGAAAGCATATGAAGATATGACCACATCGATATTTAGATAAGTAGTCATTAAGTGAGAGTGTTGGAATATATAATTCCTACTTATCTAATATGCTTGCTAATGTATTGAGAGGTAGAGCTAATCTCTACGTGAGTTGTGTGATCCTATTCTTAAGAGGTTGTTGGAGAGTTGGATTGGTGAGATCCTAGTTTAGTGTGTGGTTGAGATATTATCTCAACCTCTCCAATTATCTTTAGAATAAGTTAGATCTTGATATCAACCTGCACATTCTATATAATAGAGTCCATTGTATTGATATTGTATGTAATTGAATATTTGTTCATATCACTCTACTCTCCCATTTTATCAATTATTGGATGGAATTGTAACTTATTAATATCAAGTTGAATATGCTTGTAAACTTCTACTTCCTTAGGGTATGAAATAGCTTATAAAAGACAATTAAATGTTGAATATACTTGTAAATTATGGTGTAGCTTCTAAAAGATACTTAAATTGTAAACTTTTATTTGATTATTGAATGAAATTGTAATTTATTAATATCACTTTAATTATGTTTGTAAATTTATAGGATGAAATTATAATTTAGGACATGATCTAAAGTTTTATGTTTTGGTATTTTTACTGAAAATCTAGTGCTAAATCTCATTTTTTTATTATTTAAATTGTATTTTTAAATGTATAAATAAATTTAAAATAATATACTTGAGAACATTTAATTTATACAAATTTAACTATTCAAATCTACAAATCTAATAATCTCTTGTAAAATTTAGAAAAAAATTAAACAAA
>SNQJ01S0033415.1:0-54752 GCA_010110895.2 Picea sitchensis | reverse complement strand
GAAGTATGGGCTGATCTATGTATTCGTCTTCCTGTTCTGCAACTGTAACAGAGAAGCTAATCCAGAGTGCTCCGTCCAACAGATATAGGCGGTTCCGGCGGCTTCACAAATAGATTTGGTGAAAACCCAAACCCCTCTGAACATATTCGTGAAAAAGTCCTCTCTTCTCGTAATTCATCTATGCACGATCCAACCAAGACAGAAGTTCAGCGATTTCAGATGAATCAATGGGAAATGTAATGAAAATCCTTCCTGTATTTATGACACTAATTTTAGCTCTACGAGGGATGCCTCTTTCTGCTGTTTACGTCGGCCGGGAGTTGGTGTATATCTGTTAGACGGTGACGTAATGAAAAATTTCTTGCACAAAAATCAATGGTGTAGAAGGTGGCGTGTTCTAGAATCTGGGGTGGGGTATGAGAATGAGGTGACTGGTGGAGTTGGAGTCGTTTGGAGGTTAATATGACTATAAGTGGATTTACCTAAAAACCCATTATAAGTGGAGGTTAATATCAATTTTCATAAAAACCCATACAAGTACTAAACAACGGCGTTGTGTAAACATTTTATGTTGTTATATATTTTTTTTTGGGAATCTGGCGATATAAATTTGGGCGAAATTACAATTTTATCTTGTTTAAATACCAAACTTTATAAAACTTCATTACGCAGAAAGGCGTATGCCTATTGGAGTTTAACATGATATGATTGTCACATTTAGTAGGCACTCCTTCAACTTCATTCTTGGAAATTACACGTATTAGACAAGCCAAGTTTCCATACTATCACGGATTTAATCAACCGTCCGCACGTTTCCTCTACCTCGGATTTCCTCAGCTGTAGTTAGCGGCTGTGCTAGTTATACAAGTACTAAACAACCAACAGTGTTATGGAAACGTTTTATGTTTTGATATTTTTCACTGGAATCTGGTTATATAAATTTGGGTGAAATCATAATTTTCTCTTGTTTAAATTGCATTTTTTGATGTATAAATGAATTCAGATTTTTGAAAAATCACGAGAAAGTTGAATTATACAATCTTAACCACTCAAATCTATAGATCCAACAATTCCTATTGAATTTTCAGTAAAATTGAAAAAACAATCTCTCAAAAAAAAAAAAAACATAAAACGTTTAAACTATAACTCAAATCAAATCAAATCTAATCTATCCCCACTGCTACGAAGCCACACTTTGATAGCCTCCAAAATTCCAAATCCAACACCACCGACGATAAGATAGTTGCTTGACCAGTTGGTATTATCATTTTAAACTTATTATGGATGATTCTAAAATGCCTTGTAAAACCAAATCATTGTCATATTGTTAACCTTATAACCAAATGAATATTTTCTGACAAGTGTCAAAACTTATAACGTTTAGAGTTTAGAATATGGCTTTTAGTAGGTGGAAATTAGTATATCTTTTGACATTGTTCAAAACGTTTTTTAATATAACAATGGTTTTGTTTTGAATTTTTTTTGGTTCAAAACATTAATTTCATAGATAGAGATGGGCAATTTACTTGTCAAATATAATTAAATAAGTAAAATATTGTAATCATCTAAACCGTCAAATATGACAGATTTTTTAACTTTGAAATTTCAACTTTAATTATAGATATTTAATAAAAATTAAAATTTGTTAAATAATAAAGGAGTAATTTAAAATAAATTTCAGTAATTTTCTTTTTATTTATTTATTGATTTATTAAAATAAAATGATATAACTTAAATAAATTTATGGAAATAAAATGATGTAACTTAAATAAGTTTCTTTTTATTTATTTATTGGAATGCAGGGACCTAGAAAGTTACATAGTTTCGATGATATCAAATTTGAAGTGACGAATTTTGGATTAGAAAATTTATGATTTTAATGTTTTGCAACTGTGTAATATCATAACAAATCTTTTTTCGTTATTGTAATTTGGAGATACATAAAATTATAAAATTCTATAAAGTGAAATTTTAATTTTAAATATTTAATAAATATAAAATTAAAATAAATCTATAATTTATTACATACATATTGTAAGTTCCAACGAATATAATTCATAATATATATTTTAGAATATACATGCACAACATTCCAATTCCAAAATATATCGGGAACATTGCATACAACGTGTTATCGTTATGTTAGTCTTCCACGTCATTTGCAAAGAGCGTGGACTACATATATTTATATTTATAAATTGGTGTAAGTCTTCGTAGGGTCTACACGATCTCCTATTATAGGAATATATTATCCTATATTCTAAATAAATAAATATAAATCTATCTGAAGTGATGAATCGTTACTTTTGCGTTGCCTCAAGGTAATTAGCCATATTTATGGTTGGTGTGTTATTTATTAAAGTTTTTTCATATATTAATTTGTGGTTGTGGATACTTTAAAAATAAATTATTATTATTATTTATTAATTTTATATAATGGAAAAGTAAATACTTTATATATTTTATAAAAGTTAATGTTTTATATATTATTTATTAATTTTATATGATGAAAAAGTAAATACTTTTATAAAAAGTTAGTGTTTTATATTATAAATAATAAAAGAAAATATGAGTATGTTATAATTTTAGTTTAATTTTTTGCAATTAAAGAGTAATCGTTTATGAAATGTCTACATTTTGGAGTGGACACTCTACCCACTATCAAAGATTGATTGGATAGTTGTTGAGAAATAAGATTAAAATTATTAGTAATACTTGTAAAATAAGATTAAATTAATCATGAGAAAACAAATATAATCAATAAACCTACATGAAGTAAAGTCAAAGTAGATAAAAAAGTTGAAGTAAAATAAAATTTTATTGTTAATGAATAGTTTAAAATATATGATATAAATTGAATTAACATATTTGAAATAAATTGAATTATAAAATAATTTAGGAGGAATAAAAGAACAAAGAAGATTAAATTTTAATAACAATAAAATAAAATTATTATAAATTATAATTTAATATTTTTTATAAAATTATTATAAATTATATATATATATATATATGATAGTAATAAAATTAAATTATGTGAAAAAATTAAACCTTTTATTTTGAAAGTCTATAATCTTCTTGATAAATATTTTGACTTGAATATTTAAGGTGTTAAAGTAGTTGAACCCTGTAATAGACAATTATTTTGGAAGAGAGACAATCATTTTGGAAACGAAATTATGCTAGTGTATTCTATCTAGACTTCATGTAATGTAATGGAAATGAAAATGAAGGAAATTTAGGGGGAGATGAAAGTGCTACATATGTCGTATATTTGCATAGTATCTATTATTGAAGTTAGGGAATTAAAAACATTGAATTGTATATAATAAAAAGTATCATATTTGTAATGATCTGATTGGATAACATATTGGAGGTCTTATTGTCGTCTTTGCTATTCCCAATGTTTTATATGTTAGCATATCCAAACTTTTTTATCGTCTACAGTCTTTTTGAATCATATATTTTTCTTATGCATTGCTTGAAGTTGGATTAATGCTAGCATTAATTCGAATGTTTTTCTTAGCATTTTCTTCTAGCAAATGTTTAGATATCCAAGCTTTATAGTGATCGATAATTTCAAAGTTTATAACGTCCCTGCCGCATGTATTTGTATTGAAATGTATTGACACTTTTTTTGAGGTGCTTGAATAGGCCTGATAGCTTAAATGTTTACATGACGCGAGGTCCTCCAACAGGCCTGAAAACTTAAATGTTTGCATACCACAAGGTCCTTAGAAAACCTAACAACTTTAAATGTTTATCTAAATATGCTTCTCAAAGTGCATTTTTTCTCGAAATTTTCCATACAATGTTGCAGTGATTTTGGACAATATTATTGTCCACCCCCAGTTGAATAGGCATTGTATCTTTCATCGTTCTTCTAGCCTTGCAATGCAATTTCGTCATCGTTGAAGTTACATACATTGTTTACTAGTTCGGTGAGTGCTTCTTCACTGGTTCGTCGGTTGCTACTTGTTGTTGTTGTTTGGTTCACAATTTGACCTGCGCTTCTTCCTTTCATCGTTTCAGAGTAAGTTTCCATGCCATAGTTTCATTTTCTATTCCTTCTTTGTTGTTCAGTGTTTGTAGTTTACAAGTAAGAATATTTGCGTATTTCTACTGGCATGCTCATCATATGTTTCTAGTTCCTTCCATGCTTCGGCTGCAGTTTCGTAATCGTTGGAGACGCATATGTTGTTTACTGGTTTGGTGGTTGTTGCTTGTTCGCTGGTTCGTCGGTTGCTGGTTATGCTTGTTTGGCTCAAGTTTACGCTTTGGTGCCCCGGGGCTGCAATTGGGGATGTTTGTGCTTTCTCATTGGTTTGGTGCTTGTTGTTTTCTTTTGTTTGATTCAACTTTGCAGGGTTGGGGTCCTGCGCCAGTAGTTGGAGTTGTTCTTTTTTTTGTATTATTATTATTTTTTGGGCGCTTTACGATGTTCAACCCTTGAACCCACGAGTGGATATGCAGTTGTGTTATTTTCCCTGTCTGGCGAGGTCGATATCTGTTTTTCTGTGAGATTTTGTTGGTGCTTCAGTGTTGACATGATAGAAAATAGTTGCATGAAAAATAGTTCGAGAAGTACATGTGAAATTGCAATATCCGATGTTTTTTGTTAAAATAAAACATATGTAGGTTGCAGTTATACACCATGTATGGTGAAATGTGCCCATATGACAATACATGTTCTTTATCCTCTGCACATACTGGTGTGCCCACGATACAATTTGTCTTGTACTTGAGATATGATATGTACAACTAAGATTCTGCAAAATTATATTTCCATGTCTGGAAGCATATCTGGGTAGTTTTCCATGGAAAACCAAAAACTTGTATCGTAGGAACAACAATCTGTGTAGAGGATAAAGAGCATGTATTTCCATGGGTGGAAGCATATCTGGATAATTTTCCATGGAAAACCAAAAATCATTTAGCTACGGCCATGCAATTTCGTAATATTCTATGGCTTGTAATATATTTTGGGCAGGGAAAAAAATTACATGTTTACAACTATGGATGGAGAAGCGCAAAGGTTCATGTTTCTACCTATCTTTTAGACTATTCGTTCAATCTCTTTTACTGTATGTACATATTACTTGTTCTTCGGTGCATACCAGCTTCCATTCATGTTCATTGTATTTTGTGCGTTCCCACATTCAAACAAACATAATAGTTGGAGAAAACGACAGAGTCTTGACTGCATCGATTGAAGAGGAGATAGACAGGTACATGCTTGTACTGTTATTTCATATTGCGTTGTTTTGTATTTCATTTATTGTCTGTATATGTGTTCACCTAGTTTATTGTATGTAGATGTTGTGTACCTTCCTGCATAATATCTTATCTTCATTACATGTCTTCCTCCATACTAACCTACTTCATGTTCGTTGTATTTTTCTTGCATTGATACATTTAAATGAATAGAATGGATGGAGAGGACGATGGACTCTTTGGCGGGAATGTAGATGAGGAATTACAGAGGTGGATACCTGTATTCTTATTTCATATTCTAGTGTTTATTTTTTCGTTTACTTTCTGTATATTTGTTGTGCTTGTTCTGTTGCTTTGCACCCTTTTTTTTGGTTCTTTTCTTCCTTCAAATATAATATCTTTCTGTGTATTCTCATGTGAATCACATTTTGTTTGATGTTACATTGGAATAAATAGAACTGTTTCTCTTTCTTTTACATGTATGTCTTCATCCTAACTTGCCTTCATGTCCATTGCATATTCGACGTTGCTACCTTGGAAGAAACAAGTTGGTTGGACAGGAAGATGACCTATTCTGTGAAGCAACAAAGGGTTTTGTGGTACAATATTGGAAAAGGTATACCAACTATGCTGGTAAATTAAATATACAAACTAGGTGGGGGCATATAATATTAGATTAGAAAACGATGACTTGGCAGCAATGGGCCTGTCTTCCCTCCCTATTTCTACTTTTTCCATTTTCTATTATCCCTTTTGTTTTCTAATTGATCTGCTTAGTGGTTTGACGGACTAATGATTTCACATGTATGGTCACGCTTCTAACTTATTCCATACTTACCCACTTTGTCGATTGTGGGTGCCAGGMTGGCGGGTTCAAGATTGCTCCCCTGGCTTCCAGGGGTCCGCGATATACAGATTGGCCATGGTGCCCCGCCCTCACGCCCTGTTTACTATTACACATTTTTCAATCAAAATATCAGAGGCATATAATTTTACGCTTGGGTYCTCATGTTTCCTGAGTATATTCCTTGACACCCTATTTCATATTCCACCTCCTTCCACCCTGCATGTGACATTAAGAACTATTATGGACATTATACAATGCATATGCTTGTTTAGTCCTTCTGATGTTCATCTACACATGCTTCSATCAGAAAAAGTTGGACTAGTGACATAGCCATGAGTAGTCAGTCATCCCAGACATCAACAGACTGACAAGGCCAAAGGTAAAGATGCATACACTTTGCTCCTAGTATGTTTACCAAATAATTATCCTCATCTATTTATTCATCTATGGCATGGTGAATATGTTGATGTCATCTGCAATACATGGTTTGCAGTTCACAAGAAGTATCAACAAGTACAAGCGAGACACCGAACATAGCGCAGGTTTCACAGACTAAGAGGTGTGGTTGCAAAACTCTGGATCCATAGTTCATCGAAGATATGCGTGTAATTGTAGATTTATGCTAGTGAAAGAAGAATACAAAAAACAAAATGCACACTACCATTCACTTTAGTTTTCGTATTAAAAAATTATCACCAGGTCTAGAGTTGTTACACCCAAAGTACTATCAATAGAAGGCTTGAACAACCGCCGAACTGGACAAGTGTTCGTCGGGGACATAATGGTCGTCTATAGCACCTACTTAGACAAGGCAAACAAAACTAGATTCATTATGCATGCTGAAAATAATGTTTTTAGATAATGTTAGGTAGTTGATAGGGATGACCATCCATAAACAATCGCAATCTTGAGCCTGCCAGTCCTGGATTCCATCTGTCAATTTGTATATCGTAACTTCGACTTTTGTTTGGATGACAAAGAACAATAGAAGTGCAATGTTGAGCCAGCTAGCCCGTAGGTCTGCTTGTCAATTTGTATATCACAAAACTCTCGGTGCTATTTGTAGGGAACATAACAATAGAGGCCCAATTTTGAGCCCGCCAGCTCAAGAACCTGGGATCCAAAAGGTGGCTAAGTATGGAATGAGGGATCCGTACATGCTCTATAAAATCTCGTATCCATACTTTATACAAGTACATATTTAGTATGTATTATTCATTTCTCGAAAAATTTCTAGGTGCGGAAGTTGGCGGATACATGTGTTTAGATTTACACTTACTTTTGTATCATCAACCCGACCTACCACTTCCACGTTTCATATTGTACAAAATTTTTGGAATGCAAGCTTCCGAATACGTGGGTTTTTCTTTTAAATAAGATATTTAATATCCTTTAATAATTTTATGTAATTAAATTGTATAATATCAATATTTAATATTAATACTTTAGTATTGAAAATAATGTTTTTAGATAGTTGATAGGGATCACCATCCGTAAAAAATCGCAATATTGAGCCCGCCAGCCCTGGAGTCTGTTTGTCAATTTGTATATCGCGGAACTCTGAGTGTTGTTTGGAGGACACAGAACAATAGAAGTGAAATGTTGAGCCAACTAGCCCGCAAGTCTGCCTGTCAATTTGTATATCGCGGAACTGTTGGGTGCTATTTGTAGGACATGGAACAATAGAGTGTCAATTTTGAGCCCGTCGGCCTGAGAACCCGCGATCCAAAAAGTGGCTAAGTATGGAATGCGTGATCCGTACATGCTCTATAAAATCTCATGTCCATAATTTATAAAAGTGAATATTTAGTATGTATTACTCATTTTTCAGAAAATTTCTTGGTGCAGAAGTTGGCAGATTCACGTCTTCAGATTTCAGTTACTTTTATATCACCAGCCCGACCGACCACTTCCCCATTCATATTCTAAAAACATTTTTGTCTAATTAAATTGTACAATATCAATATTTAATATTAATAATTTAGTATTGAAAATAATGTTTTTAGATAATGTTAGATAGTTGATAGGGATTACCATCCATAAACAATCGCAATCTTGAGCCCGCCAGACTTGGAGTCAGTCTGTCAATTTGTATATCACAGAACTCTGAGTGTTGTTTGGAGGATACAAAACAATAGAAGTGCAATGTTGAGCTAGCCATCTCGCAGGTCCACTTGTCAATTTGTATATCACAGAATTCTGGGTGCTATTTGTAGGGCACAAAACAATAGAGGCCCAATTTTGAGCCCGCCAGCCCGAGAACTTGCGATCCAAAAGGTGGATAAGTATGGAATGCAGGATCCGTACATGCTCTATAAAATATCATGTCCATACTTTATAGAAGTACATATTTAGTATGTATTACTCGTTTTTCAGAAAATTTCTAGGTGCGGAAGTTACCGGATTCACGTCTTTAGATTTCACTTACTTTTATATCACCAGCCCAACCGACTGCTTCCCCATTTCATATTGTACAAAATTTTTGGCTCACATTTTTCCGAATAGGTGAGTTACCGGATAGGCGGGTTCAATATTGCGTTTCCATTGTTCCACCGCCTGCAAACAACACCCTGACTTCTGCAATCTACAGATTATCAAACAAATTGAAATAAAATAATATATACTATGGGAAGTCTAATGGAACAATCATATGAACGAGAGGACATTAAAATTCAAATTCGTCGTTGTTATACTTGTGGTGAAGCTAACAGTACAAAAACTTTACTTAAACATCCAAAAAATGATTTTCTTGTAACTTTTTGACACATCCAAAAAATGATTTTCTTGTAACTTTTCGACGCTTCTCTTATACAAACAGATCCTGGAAACTATAAACATCACTCGATGCATCTATTCCTTGATTGAAGAACTTGTTAACATGTTTAATTCATTCCATAGTTACTGTTAATACCATCAATGGTTCTTTCTTACAACAATTCCCACTTTCGAAAATTGCCATCTACTTTCTCTTTTGCCCTCTTCTTTCCCTTTCTTTACTTACTCGTTTTTCGAAAAATGTCTAGGTGCAGGATTTGGCGGATTCACGTCTTCAAATTTCCATTGTTACTTTTATATCACCAACTCGACCGAATGCTTCCCCGTTTCATATTGAACAAACCTTTTGAATCGCGGGTTCTCGCATAGGCAGGTTCAACATTGCGTTTCCATTTTTCCGTCCCTTGTAAATAGCACCTAGACTTTCGCGATTTAACAATTAGAAAACAAATTCCCCTTCATATTGTATTCTTTCTCTTTATGTTTACTTGGTCCTTTTTACAAATGTCTCATGCTTTTATATACAACACCCAAAGTTGATCAATATACAAATTTCCCTCTTGACATTGCGCTTTCGCTATTCCCCTATGCACAAACAACACTCAAAATTCCGCGATATACAAATTGACGACCAATATCTGTCACTAAGATACAATATGACCATCGGCCCCTCACATCTCATGGGTATATCTTTTGACCCTTTTTTTGTAACCCGCCTGACCGCTTTCCATACTTGGGCATTTCTTGGACTCTGTTTTGTGGGTTGGGATGAAATATACAATGATTGGTCGCTCTTCGCCATCACCGTTACCTTCGTACTTATTTCCAGATATGCAATTATTAACCTTTAATGCTAGTAGTTCATCCTGTAGGAACTGTTAATATTGTCATTAATGTCCAGAAGGTCGGAGAAGATTTGTCATTACTACGAATTAAACCAAGTTTTTCGGAGAAGAGTGTTATCCTTTCCAAGTATTCATTTCAAACATGATGCAATCTGTTTCATGCGTTGACCGCTTGGTGCCTTTAAGAAATCTCTAATTCTTAATCCCTCTTCACCATCACCGCCACCTTCACACTTTTTTCTAAATATGAAATTAATGATCTTTAATGGTAACAGGTCACTACGCACAAACCCCTGAGATTGTCATTGATCAGTGAAAGGCTCGAGGAGATATTCCATTGATACACATTAAACCATAATTTGCGGAGGGTTATATTATCCCTCCCCAATTTTCATTTCAAACATCGTCTAGAGAAAACAAAAATTATCGTTAACTTGTGGCAGCAGTTCTGTCCAGATACAGTAAACACATTCAAGCATGATGTCTAGAGGTTCCAGTATTCTAGGGCATATTCTTAGTACTCATCTCCCTCTGCCCAGGAGAAAAAAAGGAGATGGTCCGTTGGTACACCAAGAGATATATTTCAATCCAAATAATTCCAAGGCAAACCTGCCTGCTCAGAGAACCTACCTAGTTGCATTGATGGCTGGCACAGAGGTTGATGTCATGGATTTCGAGATGGAAGAAGATGATCTGATGGGCGANTTGGTACACCAAGAGATATATTTCAATCCAAATAATTCCAAGGCAAACCTGCCTGCTCAGAGAACCTACCTAGTTGCATTGATGGCTGGCACAGAGGTTGATGTCATGGATTTCGAGATGGAAGAAGATGATCTGATGGGCGATGATATGGAAATGGATGATGGAAATGCAGAGACTGTTCCCACTCATGCGACCAAATTGAAATCAACCATAATGGGCGTAACTTCCCGGCTCAGTGATGGCGGTCCTGAAAACACAAAACAAAGGAGTTTCATAAAAGAAACCAACGATGAACGCAATAGCCACTTTGCAACTCGAAAGTAGGAATTCCAGAGGTCCAAATTAGTTCGTTCTAGGTAGATGACTTTCACTATAAGGAAATGATATGTTGATGCTCCCAGAGATATATTTCAAGCAAAAAAAATATTCAATTGCGGAAATACTGTCCTGTTCTCTAGATATACAAATAACATCTTTGGGAATGAGAACCATAACTCCCACTGGTGCAAGGCATATTTCTACTAGTCATGTTCTTCCACCCAGAATGGAGAAATTTGGGCCTCTGAAATTACACGTGCAACCTGTGTCCTTGAAGTTTTTTCGACTGTGCAGAGACGGTTTCTAGGTGTGTTCTAACTTTCAATTAAGGGATATTCCATTTTCCATGCAACATTTTTCATCTTCTACCTCGCGGGAAGCTTCTGAGAACTATCAATTTTACCACAGGATGATGCATCGAGGAGAAAACTACAAGGATTCGCAATATTTGTGGCAAATACATTCAATGTTTTGGCCCAAATAACTGGATCCAATTTCTAAGGATAGGTGTACAATACTCGATGTTTTTTTTTTCTTAAATGGATTTGCTATTAATTTTTTTTTCCTTGGAGTCTTCGTTGCTGCTTCTTTTATGGATTTAACGCCTCTTCTCATTGGCATGGTTTGGTGGTCTTGTAGTTCTTCAATATTGTATTTACTTAGGTAATTTTTTCTAATATGGAGCATCTAACAATTATATGACAATGTACTGTTTCAATCCACCAGGCTTCCATGTAAACAAAAAATGGATTACACATAGTTTCAAACCAACGTTCAATTCTATTCGCAATGTAGATAGAACATAGCAATACCAAATTACAATGTTGCAACAAAATCGTCATTCTTGTTTCTAGATATGCAATTATTAAGATTTAATGCTAACAACCCATAAGGCAAGAAGTTTAATACTCAAGTTAATATGTTACAGTCATGGAAGAATGTATCAAGAACACACTTACACCCACATGTTGCAATAAAATCTAATCTTCAACAAAGCATTTGCTAACAATTAGTAGAAAATGATGGTTTTGCAACAATGGGGATTGTTTGAGACCAATTCGCGCTTACGAAAATTGCCTTCCACTTTTCTATTTTCCCACTCTTAGATCCCCTGTAGTTTCTCTTCCTGGTTACTTAATCATTTTTTTTTCTTCCGAAAATGCCTTGCTGCACAGGTTGGCGGATTCACACGTTTCGAACGAGCGCTTTCCCTTTGTCTAAATTGGGCTTCTATTGTTCTATGTCCTACAAGTAGCACCCAGAGTTTCGCGATATACAAATTAATAGGCGGACTTGCACGCTGGCTAGCTCAACATTGCACTTCTATTTTTCTGTGATCTCCAAACAACATTCAGAGTTCTGCAATCTACAAATTGACACATGAGCTCCATGGCTGGCGAGCTCAAGATTGCCATTGTTTACGAATGAAAAAGTGTTAAAATGAGCCACATACTACATTTGCGTCACAGAGGTTATATTAAAGGGAAAAGCATGTCCTCTATAGTTTTGTGTCCTACAAACAACACCCAAAGTTCCGCACTATACAAATTGACAGTCATACTTGTGGGTCAGTTGGCTAAAAAAATGACTTGGAGTTCGCGATATACAAACTGACAGATGAAGCATACAACCAAGAACCAAGTAAGCTCATGGACCGTATTCCTAGTCGTTGTTTTTTGTGCCCACCACCTTTGCACTTCTTTCCAAGTATATATCTTGGCAGGAAATGGGATATCTGTTACAGATGTGAATATATTGGCCCTTCTTTTTTGTCTTCTATACTTAGCCAAATATTCGTTTCTCTTTTCCCTAAACTTTATCTTTCTCATCACTTATTCATTTTTTCAAAAATGTTTGGCTCTGTCGGTAGGCGGACTTGTGGGTTCACATTTTTACTCGTTCTCTTATATCGCGACATCGACCAACCGCTTCTCCATTCCATACCCAGACACTTCTTCGACCGCGGATTCCCGGTAGGTGGGCTCTAGATTGGACTTCTATTGTTCCATGCCCTACGAATAGTACTGTGACTTCTACAATATAAAAATTTACAACCAGACTCAGATCATACCATCTTCCGTATTACAGTCTACCTATCATGCCCTCTTTCGTGGTACACATTTTGCACATAAAACTTCTGCGACATACAATTTAACCGTCGTGTCCTCACGTTTTTTGTGGAACTATTGTCACCCCATTTTGAAGTCAGTCTATCCTCTTTCCATACTTCACCATTTCTTCAAATTTATTTTGTGGATAGTTGGTTTGGCAGGTTCAATAAATATCCAGTTCCTAATCATTGTTTCATGTGTCCGCACCCTTTTGCAGTTAGCAATTAGCAATTATATATAAGATCTTATTTCTAGGCATGCAATTAGAAAGCGTTAATTTCAAACATCATGGAATGTCATTTGTGCATCTTCGGGTTGGTCCGTTCACAAAAAATTCAATCCTCTCTTTTGAAAATGAGTTTGCCTGATCGTTTCCCTATTCCATACTTAGCCACTTTCCCGGAATTTCGCAAATATACAAACCGGCCGCTGAACTGTCCCATCATGCTCTCTTCCATTTTACACATTTTGCAGTAAAAAATTTCGATACATAAAATTTGACCGTGGGACACTTGCCTCTCTTGATTATCCCCCGTAACCCTATTTTGAATCCCATTCGATCGCTTTTCATTCCTTTCCATACATTCCTTTCTCTTCCTCATCTCCCTAACCTTGGCACTTGTCTATAATAAAGAAATGTTTATATATATATATATATAGTATATTTTTCATTGAAAACTTCTGAGACATACAATTTGACTGTCGGATCCTTAAGTCTCTTGTGGAACTATTGTCACCCCATTTTGAAGCGTTCATGTCTGCTTTCCATACTTCGCTATTTCTTCCAATTTCTTTCGCAGATCGTCGGGTTGGCGGGTTCAATAAATGCCCAATTCCTAATCATTGTTTCCTGTGTCTGCGTCCTTTTGCAATTAGCAATTACAATTTATATATAAGATCTTATTTCTAGGTATGCAATTAGAAAACGCTAATGCTACACCGGGATTTGAGGAAATATCCTATTAATACACATAAAACCAAAATTTTCGGATGGTTATATTATCCCTTTCGAGTGTTAATTTCAAACATCATGGAATATCGATTGCACGTCGTCGGGTTGGTCCGTTCATGATATCTTCAATATTCGATTAGGATAACGAGTCCGACCGACCATTTACCATCATCATACTTAGACACTTTCCCATAATTCTGCAAATATACAAACCGACCGCTAAATTGCCCCATCATGCTCTCTTTCGTTTTACACGTTTTGCAGTCAAAAATTTCGATACATAAAATTTGACCATGGAAGACTCTCCTATCAAACCTTGCCATTAGTTCCTTGCTCTCCCCCATCTCCATGACCTTTGCACTTGTCTATAATAAAAAAAAATGTTTTAGTATATATATATATATATACATATCTTGTTCTTAAATATGCAATTACTGACATTTAATTCTAACAGCTCATCGTGCAGGAACCATATAGATTTTCATTGATGGGTGAAATGATTGAGGAGATATCTTATTAATACACATTAAGCCAATATTTGCGAGGAGTTATATTATCTCTTCCGAGTGTGGATTTCAAAATAATGAAATTTCGTTCGCACATCGTCGTCTTGGCACGTTCACGAAACCTCCAATCCTTAATTTCTCTTTGCCATACCCGCCACCTTCGCATTTCTAAATATGAAATAAGTAAGCTTTATTGCTAACAATTCATCATGCACCACCCATACAGATTTTCATTAATCAACGAAAGGCTCGAGGAGCTTTCCCATTCATAAGAATTTAACCAAGATTTTTTGGAGAGTTACATTATCGGCTCAAACTGTTCATTTCAACCATTGTCTGGAGCAAACCAACGTTCTCATAAACCTATGGCACCAGCTCGACAACAGTTCTGTGGAGATACATTGAACATATTCTGGTGTGAGGACCATAACTTCCATTGGTCTAGGGAATATTCTTATTACTCAACCCCTGTCACCCAGAACCAAGTAATTTGGACCTCTGGGATTGCTCGTGCAGGTTGTGTCCCTGAAGTTTTTGACTGTAAGGACCTGGTCCCTTGGTGCGTCGATAAATTTATTTTAGACAAAATAATTATTCCACTGCGGGACTGCTCTTTTGTTTCTTTGTCACCTCAGGTCTTTCACCAGATGTTAAGATTGTTAGATCCAACATTGACGTTCAGAGGAGAAGATTGCAAACATTTCCTAACAAAGAATAATAATGGGTTGGGCCTCTTGCCCCATTTATTGGAAGACTCGATTGTAGTTCCTGAAGATATCACAAGCTTCCAGGTTAGTTCATTTAGAGATCCATTCCGCCAAATTGTGTGGTTGTTTACAAGAATAACAGGACAGGAGTCCACAACAACTGTTTCCCAGATGGCTCTTTATATTTTGTATTTCATAGTCAAGGAACAAGCCATTTTTATTGGGGCAAGTTAATTTCCCATGAAATTTGTTCCCAATTGTCAAGCTTCAAAAGGGAAAATAAATTTTATATGTCGTCCTACTTAGTTTTTGTGATAGCACATTGTTGCCAGTTTCTAGAACTATCTCTGTCCAAGAATGTCAATTAGGAATTCGACCCAGTAACATTCTGGTACCAGGCCTTGTGGAAGCACAAGGCTTCCCACTATTTTTATGAGTTTTTTAATGGCTCTGTGTTTGTTTTCAAAGTTTTTTTGTTAGGAGAAGATACTCCCCACATATCTGAACAGGCAACCAGTTTTTTGGATAAGAATGGGACACTTGAACATTTGGATAGTTACACTGTGATAAGAATTTTTGGCTCCATGGAAAAACCTGCTCTCTTTCCATGTCACATTACATACATAATGTTTGTTGCAGAAGTAGCACGGCAATACAACTACTTGTTGCATCTATTACAAAAGAAGAGAAACAAAATTTCCATTCCTCTTCCTTGGAAAGTCAGGGACTTTGTGTTGAAAAATGTCAACAAAATTGATGAATTCACAATGCATTCTAGCAAATTCAACCTGAGATATGTTGAAATCCTAAGAGGTTTCAACCCCGATAATATTTTTCAACAACATTTACAAACACTTGGCCTCAATGATTGTTTTTTCAAAAAACACCTGTCTGAAAACAAAGATACTGGTGACAACACTCCTGCTTCTAATGTCGGCGACCTAGACACACTGCAAAATAACACTAAATTGTACAGGCAATAGGGGAAAGGCCCCGGTGACAAGAGGGTTCAATCGACGAATAACACTCCAAAAAGTACGACATCTCGGAGCATCGCTCCAACGACCCACCATAGAAAAAAAGTAAATCATAGTTCTTCAAACGGAGGAGGAGATAACAACTCTCCTCACTCTAAAATTGATAGTTCTCACAAGCTTTCAGTAGACAAGAAGAGAAAAAAAAATGTGGGACAGGCGGAAGAGACCGAAATTCAAAGTGAGAACATGGAATTTGAGCCTGATCGAGATAGCGTGCTCCACTACCTTGATCATCCCGAAGATGCCATCCAACATAGTCATCCAATGGACATATATGATACCAAATTTTTTGACGAAGATGAATCCTTCGTGTTCCAGAGCATTGTTTTTTACAGCCAGTCCAAAAAATTGATCATTGAAAAAAAAGATGTAAAAAATAAGAAAGGAAAATCTCGTTCAGAGTTTGACCTTGCCAACATGCGACCATCCCAAATTTGTCAAATTCACATAGCGAGCGGAGATGCACTTCATGATTCCATTGGAGGCATCGAGGCCGAGAATTCCAGACCGAAGGATCGGGTCAAGGAATTGGAAGAGGCTTTGATTCCTATGCCATTGTTTGCCAATCCTTTGGCAATAGCCATGTCTACCACCCTTGTAGCCAACTTAAAAGGATCCTCCAGCCTACTTGCATCCTGTAGAGTATATGTGGAGAATAATATCAAGAAAATAATGGAACTGGTTACTGGGATGTGGGAAACATCACAAACCATCACTTCCCTTGGAACTGGGGCACATAGTTTGCTCGAACATTTGCAGGCGGAGTTAAAATATGAAGAAAATTTCTATTTAAACACGGTCCTTCCTTTTGGCACCATTGTCAACAACATGACATAAACAGAAAGAAGAAAACAAGATATTCCATCCAAAAAGAGGATCGGTCAATTAAATGCATGCTGGAAAGAAAAAGTGAAGAAACTGCATCTCATTGTTCAGTCAAGTGAACAAGCCATATCAAAGAAAGAAAAATTATTCACAAGGTTTTCAAGAATAAACTTCCAAGACCCCAACTTAGTCATCAACTCCTTGCCCTTAACTAGGAAAGACTTCGATAAACAGGTTGATATGTTTAAGGCATCGTCTTTGGAAAAGTTTTACAACATCCTTGAATATGATCAATATCACGTCGACGACCGGCTAGTCCACTATTCAGTACAAAATGAGTAAATTCATCAGGCTCTGCGTAATCTTTCTATCGACTTCTGGGAATTAGAAAACAAACTTTTCAACATTAAAATTCAGAATGAGATCAACGCTGCCCTAATGAGAAGCTACATTGAAGAATGGCTCAAAATGGAATTGAAACAGGCCGCGGATGAAAGGCAACAGGCAGTTGTGACGATTCCAGGAGCCATCGACGACATCAATGAAACGACAGCCGCAAGAAAATAGAAAAATGGCTCATATGTACCATCACTATAAGTTTACTGATCGCATACTGCTTTGTTTATCAACCCAGTTATTCCACTTTTTTAAATAGAAGTGTCTAGCCAAACACTGATACCTTTCAATTTATTTTTTTTGCAGGTATTTCACTCTACCATCCCTCACTTCTTCTTTCTACAGTCCTGTTTCTTGTACATATTTCTCTTATGGTCTGTGGGAGCCCCAATCCCAGTCTATATGACAAACACATTGAAATTTCTAGTAATATGTAACATACTTTTATTATTTGATATATTTCAAATAAAACTGTAAATGCATTTAAATTTCCAGGAACTTGTAACTTATTTTATATATTTCAAGCTAAACTGCTTTTTATCTCCTTTTAAACTAATTTCCAGTAATATGTAACAGACTTTTATTTTTTGATATATTCCTTTCTATATATGTAACAACTTTTATCTTTCACCAGTCTATATGACCAAATGCATTTAAATTCCTTTTAAATTTATGTCCTCATACATTTTTATCTTTCACCAGTCTATATGACAAATGCATTTAAATTTCCAGGAACTTGTAACCTATTTAATATAGTTCAAACTAAATTGCTTTTTTATCTCCTTTCATATCTGTGTTGTAATAAAAAAAATTCTTCCACTATGCACAAATTGTATTTTGTTGTATACTTTCAAAAAATAAATGGGGCTCTACATGTCACATGTCATTTGCTGCATGGATACCACCTGTGCTTCATGCTGCTTGCCACATCTTCACTGTAATTTCCATATGCCTCTCCTACTTTTCCCTATCCAATTCAACCCGACAGGGACTACGCTGCCACATAACCTTGTTAGTTTGGGGTTCTTATGGGGAAATAAACTTACAAGGATTTAATACATATAAAACAATAAAATTAAATCAAAAGGTTAATGATTTTTATTAATATTATAATATAATTTATTTTTATTAATATTTAATAAAAATATATGAATTATATTTATAATTTGATAATACATGTTGTTGTTTGTTTATTTTTGTCACTTTTATTAATTGATTTAGTGGGAATGTATTTTGTGACTTTCTTGATCATTACATTTTAGTAAAAATAATAAAATTAAATGATTTATTCTTTGTGGATATGTGTGTGTGTTTCAAGTAAAATTGTATGGGACACTCCCCTCTTCCCAAGAATATTTAGATGGAGGGTGCCTCAACCCCCAACCACAATAAAAATTGGTTATTGAGTAGGACTCAACCATTCTTGAACACTAACCAAACTGAAAACAAAAACCTCAAGATGAACTCTACCTTGAAATAATTTGTTTTAACCAATTGACCTAACCCACTACATTATATACATAGTTGCATGGGAACCACTCTTGGCTTTTAGGAAAATCATTTCAGACATTCCATAATTTTAGGGAACATGGGAGATGGAATGAAATGCTCCAAAATTTAATGGCATGGTTCTAGTAGCTTGGGAATGGTTTAGGATCAACTAGCCTAAGCAATTAAGAATTAGGGGGTGCATTTCTAGATCCAGGAGCTTGTACAAGCTCCCTTCCATAAAATAATGCAACATAGAATTTTAAACTTAAGAGGCAGGCTAAATCAGATAAGTTAGGTGGTGGTGAGTTAAAGAAAATGAGAGAGATAATAGATTGTGGTTGAAAACAATGAACATGATTGTTTATATTTGAACACCGATTTAAATTTTAATCATAAGTTTTTATTTATTTTGTGGGTGTATGAACTATAGTGCATAGGGAGTTTCGGTAGAGAAGTTGAGTCGAGTTAATTTTAGTTAATAGTATACGTGCATATATTGAGTCAATGTGAATCTCTTCTTTTATCATGTTCTTCCATGCTTCATGCTCGAGTTATTTCCTATCTTGCAATTATGAGCTTTTATTGTTATTGAATGCATCTCTATTAATTCGTCAAACTCTCAAGGTGTCTAGTTCAAGTTTCAACAATGCCACTTTCTTAAGTTTGTGGAAATCATCAAATTTGAGTTTGGTTGGGAACAAAATATAGAAGACATCCACCATTTTATCAAATCTTATCAATCTATCTTGATTTCCATAGTCACTAGACATGATGGATAGTCAAAGACAAGTTGGGATAGAAAAAAAGTAAAATATATAAGAGATCCACTATTTGTTGGGTATGTGTTATATTCTTTGCATGAGTAGTACTGTCTGAGCATATGAATTGGGCGCGTAGGGGGGCGAATTCCCCCGAGAAATTTGTTTTTGCCTCGGGAAACAGGTCACATATTTGGGTGTTTTTTTGACACATGGTTTTTGCTGATGGTTTTCTATTTCTAGTTAAGGAATTAGGGTTTTGGACTAATCCAAGTCATTAGGTTAGGGTTTTGGATGCCAATGGATCCTATATGTATATTGTGTTGTAAACAATGTATCACATATGAATGAATATATAATATGCAGGTTTTCCCGGTTTGGGATTCCAGGGGAAAAATATCCGTGTAATGTTTGTATTTGTCATTGTATCTTTTTTGTTCTTTTACTGAATATCTGTTTGCAGTAGATGTTGTACACAGTTAGGATTTACATTTGGTATCGAATCTTTGTTGGCTTCAGGGGGACGCCTTTGTGGTCAAGGATTTGGATCGGGACTGTGCTAAGCCTTGTTACAGTGGGAGATCTGTGGTATTGATTTTTTAGGTGAAAATAAATGGCAAGAAATTTGAAGATGGAGATCGAGAAGTTTAATGGGAAAATATTTTTGCTATGGAAGCTCAAGATGGAAGATTTGTTGGTGGACAGAGATTAGTGGATCACAATAGATCCAGGTACTGCACCTATAAGAACTTCAACATATGACTGGAAAAATTTGGATTGTAAGGCAAAAATCACAATCCGACTGCGTCTCTCCGATTCAGTATTACTGAATGTGTCAAAGGAAGATACAACCAAGGATTTATGGGAACAATTGGGAAAGTTTTATTAGTCTAAGTCCCTGGTAAATAAACTATTCCTGAGAAAGAATTTGTATAACCTGAGGATGAGAGATGGAGACTCGCTGGAAGAGCATTTGAACACCTTCAATATTGTGGTAAGTCATTTAGTATCTGTTGAGATTAAAATTTCAGATGAAGATAAATGTATTAGCTTACTATGTTCTTTACCAGACTCTTGGGATAGTCTGGTTGTGGCCATAGGTAGTAATGCAACTGCCTTAAAATTTGATGAAGTGATCTCATCCTTGTTGTCGGAGGATATGAGATGGAATAATATGGAAGGATAGAGCAGAGACGCATTATTTGCAAGAGGATGTTCCCAAGAAATGAATAGATCTAATTTCTCAAGTGGGAGATCTAAGTCTAAGGGTATATCTAAATCTCCTGGAAAGTTTGTAAGGGTATGTTGGAGATGTGGAAAATAAGGGCACTACAAGAAGTAGTGTAGATCCAAGGTTGAGAAAAAGGAGGGATATGAAGAATCTCATTCTACAGAAGAAAAGACCTCGAAGGAAGAAGGATGGGATGTGCACTTGGCTTCTTCAAGAATACATGCAGATCACGAGTCATGGTTGGTTGACTCTGGGGCATCCTTTCATATGACTCCCCACAAGGAGTGGTTTTGCGAATATGAAAGGTATGATGGAAGTAATGTTTTCTCAGGTGATGATTCGACAACTAGAATCATAGGATGAGGAAAAGTCAAGTTGAGGCTCATAGATGGAAGGATTAGAACACTTCCTGGTGTTCTTCACATCCTAGTTTTGGACAAAAATTTGATTTCTGTAAGAAAAATGGACGATGCAAGGGTAAAAACAATATTTGAAAAGGAAACCTGCAGGATGGTTTGAGGAGCAATGGTGTTGCTGAAAGGATTTCGGTTTGGAACTCTGTATAAGCTGGAAGGAAGCACTATTAGTGATGGGTGTAACAGTTCCATTGTTCCTGATATTGGAGTTGAAGAAGAAAGAATGACTACAGTCTCTGGAGAAAAGGTTATGTTGTGGCATCAAAGACTGGGGAATATCAGAGAGAAGGGTCTTTGACTATTACACAATAAAGGTATGGTTGAAGGTATATCTAACTTCTCTCTGGATTTTTATTTATGTGAACATTGTCTATATGGGAAGTAGAATCGGGTAATATTCCCCTCTAGTCCAAAGAGGGCAAAAGGAATCTTACAACGAGTTCACAGTGATGTTTTTGGACCTGTGTCGGTCCCATCATTGGGAAAATTTGTGTACTATGTCTCATTTATAGATGAATTCTCGAGGAATACTTGGATATATTTCCTCAAGAAGAAATCTGAAGTCTTTGATAGGTTTAAAGAGTTTAAGGCTCTTGTTGAGAATCAAACAGAGAAAAGAATTAAGGTTCTAAGGACAGATAATGGTGGAGAGTTCTACGGGAATGAATTTGAAGAATTCTGTAATAAGTGCAGTATAGCAAGGAAGAAGACTACTCCATATACACCTCAACAGAATGGAGTTGCAGAAAGGATGAACAAGATGATGATGGAAAAATCAAGGTGCATGCCCAGTGGTGCTAGGCTAGGGAAATAATTTTGGGCAGAGGCAGTGGGTACTTCATGTTACTTGGTCAACAGATCACCCTCATTAGCGTTGGATGAAAAGACTCCACAAGTGGTATGGACTGATAATGAACCTTCTCTCACACATCTCAAGGTATTTGGCTGTGATGCATATGTTCATGTTCCAAAGGAAAACATGAGTAAGCTAGATAAGAAGGTCGAAGAAACATGGGGATCTGGAAGAAGAAATCTATATGAAGAAACCAGAAGGTTATGCTGTGAAGGGAAAGAAGGATCTGATATGCAAGCTAAAAAAGTCCCTGCATGGTTTAAAACAATCACCAAGGATGTGGTATAAAAAATTTGATACTTATATGTTGGAACTTGGCTTCACAAGAAGCAATGAGGAACACTGTATGTATTTTAAATTAATTGGTGATCACTTGATTTATTTGGTTTTGTATGTGGATGACATGTTGCTGATAGGAAACAACAAAAAGATTATCGAGGATGTGAAAACTCAACTTTCCTCTAAATTTGACATGAAGGATCTCGGTTCTTCAAATTTCATTTTGGGCATGGAAATTAAAAGAGATCGGAAAAGGAGGAAACTCTGGTTAAATCAGAGAAAATATGTCGAGACAATATTGCAGAGGTTTAATATGAAGGAATGTAAACTAGTCAAGGTTCCTATTCATGTTGGTGTAAAGTTATCTGAGAATTAGTGTCCCAAGACACATGAAGAGGAGGAGGACATGTCTCATGTTCCATATGCGAGTGCAGTTGGAATTTTGATGTATGCAATGATCTATACTAGACCAAACATTGCACATGCAATGGGAGTTTTGAGTAGGTATATGTTAAAACAAGGGAATGAGCATTGGACAACAGTAAAAAGGGTTTTCAGGTATTTGTGTGGCACTACTAGCTATGGATTGTGCTACGAAGGAAGTCTGGGATTTGAAAGAGTGGTGTATATACATGGCTTTATGGATGCAAACTAGGCTGGATATATGGATTGTAGGAGATCTATAAGTGGGTATGTGTTTAACCTGTTTGGAGGAGCAATAAGTTGGATGAGCAAAAGACAGGCTGTAGTGACACTTTCAACTATAGAAGTTGAATACATGGCAGACACTCATGCAAGTAAGGAAGAAATATGGTTAAAAATATTGTGTTCAGGTATTGGGTTGGTACAACAAGCTGTAAGGATAGATTGTGAAAGTCAGAGTGCAATTTTTCTGGAGAAGAACTCAACTCATCATTCAAAGACAAAGCATATTGAATATCACTTTGTGAAAGACATGGTTGAAGAAAATAAAGTATTGTTGATGAAGGTGGACACTTTGAAGAATGTTACAGATTCATTAACAAAATCTGTGAGCAATGAGAAGTTCTCTTTTTGTAGAGGATCCATGGGCATTGCGACCCTGGATTGTTGACTATGTAACCCTATAACCCTCTCTATGCAAAGAAAACAACAAGTGGGAGAATGTTGGGTATGTGTTATATTCTTTTCATGAGTAGTAGTGTCTGAGCGTATGCGCCGAGCGTGCACGGGGGTGAATTCTCCCTGCGCGGGGGTTTGGCGGCAGTGCCCCCAAGAAAAAAATTTCTACCTCGGGAAACGTGTCACATATTTAGGTGGTTTTTTGGCACATGGTTTTGCTGATGGTTTTCTATTTCCAGTTAAGGAATTAGGGTTGTGGACTAATCCAGGTCATTGGGTTAGGGTTTTGGATGTCGTTGGCTCCTAAATGTATATTGTATTGTAAACAATGTTTCACATATTAATGAATATAAAATATGTTGGTTTTCTCGGTTTAGATTTCCAAGAGAAAAATCTCTGTATAATGTTTGTATTTGTCATTGTATCTTTTATGTTCTTTTACTGAATATCTATTTACAGTAAATATTGTACAAGGTAAGAATTTACACTATTTTAGCATACCCTATCATTCCATTTTGATTTCCAAAATTACTAGACATAATGGGATGGTGAGATGATGAAAGATTGGTTTAGATATTAATTTTGAAAATTATTATTATGCATATAACCCAAAATAATGAATGGTTAAATATAATAGAGGTATTAACAACTTACATAATATCTTTAATTTATTTAATTTATAAAGATAAAAAAAAATACTCATTTTAACTTTTATTGGATTTGCTTTTATCTAAATTAAAATCTTAATTTTGACTTACAATTTCATTAAGCATTTAAAACCTCTACGATTCCATTCATGTAAATATAATATATAGTATTTAAGTTTAATAAACTTACAATTCCCTTTAATCATTGTGATAAACTTTTTTTAAACGTACACTTTTTTTAATTCACGAAAATTGGTTTTAATGTTTTTTTATAAAGCATTGAAGATTCCTCTCATAGTATTATATTCACTTAATAATTTGAGTTTAACCCGTTTTTATGGGAAAAAGGTAACCATTTGAGATAATATTTTAATTTTTTATTTTCAAAATTTTCAAATTATTTTATTTTATTTATTTTTTAATATATGTAATTACAACTATATGTAATTACTAGATCCTATGAATTTGAAAGAATCTTCCAACTATATTGAATACTTGTACCTCTATTTCAAGATTCCATTCAAAAAATTCATACAACATTGATTTTATATAAAGAGAAAAAAATAAATATTATGTTATTATAAATTATATAACGATTAAGTGATTTCCATCCTCAAATATAATGTCAAACCTATGTTCCAAGATTCCCCATTCCAAAAAATTCTTACAACATTGATTATATATGTGAAAAAATTAAATATTATATTATTATAAGGTATATAAATATCAGGAGAGGAAACATTAAATATTATATTATTATAAGTTATATAATGATTAGGTGATTTCCATTATTATAAGTTATATAATGATTAGGTGATTTCCATTGTCAAATAGAATGACAAGAAGATAAGGATTGTTATTGAATATAATCAACAAACAAATTCTTAAATTCATAAAAAGAAAAACTTTGACATTTTATATTATATTATATATATAAAAGTAGAAACTCAAACTTCAATGCAACACTTTATGCTCAGTAGGAACACACATAGCATGATCCATGCATTGATTTAACTTTGGATTGTAATAGATCTTCATTAGTGTTAATTACAAGAAGATGGGTAATCAAAATAAGATTTGGAGTGATAAACTCTTATTCTTTATTATATTTTTTCTAATTGTGACATGTTTGGTTAAGAATATGTGTTTCTTCATAAGAGGTTACAAGTTCAAATCTAAAGGGAGGTAGGGTATGTATACCTCCGTAGACTTTACCTACATAGGGGGTCTCATACACCAATTTGTTTGCCGTGACCTTAAAAATAGATTATTATTATTATTTAATATGTAACATATTACTCATTCTTCTTCAACTAGCTATCTACGTGTTCTCACGAAAAGATCAACAAGAATATTATTGCATTAGTAAAATTCCATATGCCTATGAATAATTAATGAGATCTCTATAATTCTTTACTACTTTGAATTCAATTGTGCATCATAATCCTTCAAGTAATACAACTCTACAATTCCCATGATATGGCTTTGAATTTTACAATTCTTTTACAATCCTAGTTCCTTCTACTTGGTTTTTTTACAAATGCTTACCACCAATTTCAATTGGACATCCTAATCTACTTGCAATTCCCATGATATGGTTTTGAATTTTACAATTCTTTTACAATCCTAGTTCCTTTTACTTGGTTTGTTTACAAATGCTTACCACCAATTTCAATTGGGCATCATAATCTACTTAGTAGCAATATGTGATGCAACGTAAGTTGCAATTATAACCATTTTCCTCATGGTGAAGGGGCTTCACACCTAGGGTGACTAATCCAACCTTGGCCTAGATCATTGGTACTAGAGAAATTATTTTACAACCTAACTCTAAAGTTAACTACATAGTTTATCTATTTATTCTTTAGTACAAATGACTTTCACAAATTTTAAAATGTCATTTGATGACAACTAGCATTAACAAAATTGGTTCTTTAATATCTAAGAACTTCATTCTTCACCACCACTAAGGAGTTAGCTATTCGTCAACATATTACTTTTAGTAATTATTAGTTCATGCCCTTCAAGCATGGGGACTATTAGAAAACAATTTTCTGCATTTCTATTATTCATGCATAGGAACCGATGGCGTTTCCATGTTTTAACATAAAGTTTTGGGTAATTCGTGCATTTTTTAAGTGGTATTTCATTTGTTTATCCAAGGTTTTATGTTTGGCCTCTTATTTGGCCTCATGTCGAGGCAAGAGGATTCTCAAACATATAGAACAAAGGGTTTGAAACTAAATAAACTGGATATCCAACAAGCGAGGTGAATTGATGCTCAGTTTCAACTTAACATTAATTCCCAAACATTAAGTGTTTAATGTCTTTGGACGCATAAAGTTCATAACCCCCTTTGTAATGTCTAGAGGTGGCTTTGGTGTTGGTGTCTCACAACGACACTTGGAAGAGTTCTTGGCAGTAGTGTCTTTGAGAAATTGGTCAGTTGCATGTCCCACACTTGGTCAGTTGCATGTCCCTTGCAAGTACTATAAACAATTGCTTGGTTTCTTGGTATGTTGTCGTCATTGCTCACTCCCCATATTGAGCATGGAGGTTGCATTGATTTGAAGAAGGCCTTCTCATCACTTGCAAATCTTTGGACAATGGCCTTTGTTCAACCATTCTATTCAACCATTCTGCAAGAATAATGACCTTTGTTCGACCATTCTTCAAGATCAGTGCCTGGCGGAGGAAAACATTCCCTTTCCTTGTACCAGATTTTGGAGGTAAGCCTTTCCTTGTACCATATTTTAGAAGTAATCCTTGTCAAAGTGAGTAGCGATGGAATCTAGAAAATAACCTGGGTTGAGTAGCGGTGGAATCCAGAAAATAACCTGGGCTACAGTTGGTGTTGTAGCGGTGGAATCCGGAAAAGAACCTGGGATGCGGTTGGTGTTGGGTTGTGCACAGACCTTGCATAGGAAAAGTGTGGCTCCAAGGTCGGATCGACATTTCTCACTCCCCATATTGAGCATGGAGGTTGTGAAATATTTGAAGAAGTCCTTCTCATCACTCACAAATCTTTCCACAATGTCCTTTGTTCGACCATTATGCAAGAACAATGCCTGGTCAGAGGCAAACACTCCCTTGTACCAGATTTTGGAAGCAAGTGTTGTTAAAGTGAGTAGTGGTGGAATCTAGAAAAGATCCTCCACTGTAGTTGGTTTTGGGTTGTGCACAGACCCTGCGTAGCTTATGTGCAAAGTGTGGCTTCAAGGTGAGGTTCCTTCCTGTTAAATTGTTGTTAAGGTTACTAATCAATAAATAGATAGATAGATCCGCTATACCTTAGTTTTGTTTTTGTTATTGCAAGAAATATTTAGAGAAACCTTAGTTTTGTTTTTGTTATTGCAAGGAATATTTAGATAAATGAAGTCAAAGAGTTAGAAAAGAACAACATCCCTGGATGTTATGGAAATAATGTCAGCGTAGGAATGCAATGGTTGGGGCTGCTACCTTTTCTTTATCTGCTTCCTAAACTGCTCCATCTGCATCTTGATCTCGATCTAAAACTGAAACCGAGAAGTATACCAATAAATATGGATTCTACCTTGCAACATTKCTCTTACAACCACTCCAAAGATCCACCGATCAGCTATAAACTCCCTTTCACACTKCTCTTGAGCCGTCGTACTTATCTACCCAGGATGAGATTTGTGGAATTGGAGTTTGTGGATTGCGTTGGGGAAGATTTTCTAGAGCTGGGTAGAAAWATAGAATCMTTTTTGGCTGCTATGAGAGARAAAGAAACAAAATAAGAGTTTATTYGAACCAGTTCCCACTACCACYAAGTGCCCACTACCACTCATTGGTCACCAACAACAACATATTTAAAATCTAGTGAAACAATGGTCGCAGACTCGCACTGCCATGTTCTCCCTTCAGGATGCTWCGTGCCCCATGAGGAGCATGTCGGTGGTGCATGGAAGAATTATGCACCCAAATGGATTGTCTCAACATACACTCTTTCCAAGAAACAAGTTAGAACAAGATCTTACAATTCTATGATACTTGTATTAAATATTATATTTAAAATCTTCAAAAATATTATATTTAAAACCTCCAAAAACTTTTACCTACAAAGTGTAAACACTAAACATATTTTCAACTTCGTCTATACATTTAGCTGCAGATTTCCTAAAATAAAAAAATAAAGACCTTCTTTTTCTCCCTTGACAGTTATGGGAGAATGGATGGCCTTGATCCAGATGAGGAATTCGACAAAAAGATAGCTCCTCCAATACAATATTGCTCGGCTTGCAACATTAGTTAGGTAGGTGATCTCTCTTCTTAGAGGAGCTAGTTTTAGGTATGTATTGCCTTGGCATCAGAGAGAGTATTCTCATTTATTACATGCCTTAAAAAACTTGACATATTCTAATGGCAGATGCTGGAGGAGATTGAGCATCTCTGTAACAAATAAGTCCATCCACACCAAAGAAATGTTTATCTACTGTGCAGTTAGATTATTCAAATTTCCAAACTCCAGCATGAACAAGAGGTTCCACCCTTTGCACATTCTCAGCATAGATTTTCTTTTACTTTTCAGTCGTTGCCTCAACACTTCACAACACCAAAGAAATAATACACCCAATCACCATTACACCGTTTATATTGACATCGTATTGAGATTAAAAAATCCCCTAACAAATTTTCATAGAAATAATTTTGAAGTATTGAACGAGATAGAATGACTATATAGGTCACTTAATGCTTTACTAGATGAGCTATATACTAGTTGAAACAAACACATTTTTAGCTATATGTCGTCGGAAGGAGACTGGATGTGGAAGAATCCAAATAGATTAATTCAAAGGAAATCATTCAATGAGAGTAATAAACAGTTACAGGAATAGTCGGGTGCATTTATTAAATGATGTTGATGGAGGCAGACACATATATTTATAAAATCCAAATAGTTTTCATAACTGTATTATCATTTTTATAAATCCATTCTAATCCAAATTTATTGAATATTTATAGAGATAAAAAGAAATAAAAGAAAAATTATGTAAAAACTTAAAAGTTTAAGAGATGTAATATTTACTATGGAAGAATTTTATAAACAAATTAAATTAAAGAAATCATTGTAAAAAAAAAGAAATTAAATATAATAATTTTTATATTATTTTTATAAATCTATTTAGTTTTAATTTTGTTAAATATTTGTAAAGATTAAAAAAAATTTAAATGTTTAAAAACCAAAATTAAGATTGTGTCTCTTATTATAATTATTTGTATCCATTTAATTAATTTCTTATTTCATTTAAATTTAACACATCTACTAAACTATAAATCTATCTAGTTACTCTTCTTACACCAACCCATCAACAAAATACAACGATCCATCAATAAAACACCAAATAAAAATGGAAACAAATCAATTGCATATGCCACTATTCCTCTCATATTTTCATTAGGTAAGTGTCACATCGTTGAGGAAACCAAAAAATGCATAAATGTCATCTCATTGAGCACAAAACTTTGCTTAGGTCATTGTTCCTCTCATATTTTCATGGCATTAGTGTCACGTCCTTGAGAAAACTCGTGGAAGGCATGCGCCGTCGATCCAAAAGAAGCAATGTTTTTCAAAGTTTCCCATGCCTCTGTGATCAATGCCATTCTTTTTTTAATATTTCTTTCCACATAGCTCCTAGCTAATGTAAGTAGGATTGAGGATTCCTTTAATTTAGCAGTAGGTGTGGTGGGTCCGACTATTTTCAAAAGAATGGAAAGAACTGGAGGAGGCATTAAGGCATCTTCCAGTTCCTTGATCCTTTGTTTCAATTTCATGTTTTCCTCTTCAAGACCACCAATGGAGTCATCCAGAGCATACCCGGTTGCTCTGTGAATTCTAGAAATCTGGGAAGGCCGCATATCTCTTAGTTCAACCTTTGAACGAGATTTTCCTTTCTTATTCTTCACATCACCTTTCTTAATAATCAATTTCTTGAATTCTGAGTCAAAGACAATGCTCTGAAAATCAAATGACTCTTCCTCATTGAAGGTCTCATTCTCAATAATTTCTAATGATGAATTATGACGGGTCATGTTCCCTGGTTGATCCATTGCAGGAAACATCTTCTCGATATCTGCCTCGATATCCATTTCCTCAAGGGAGAAGCTATTGTTGTCACTTTCTATGCGGTGGTATTCTTCTTCTTCCAAAACATTTTCCCTCTTTTTTCTCAGAGGAATATTGTGTGAGCTCTCGAGTTTTCCTGACGGAGGATTCTTTTCTCCTCCACCATGGGAACTAGTGTTGGTAACTTTCCTGGTTGGGTGGGCTGCTGGAGCATTGCTCCGAGATGTGGTAGTATTAGGAGTGACAGTTTGGTACTGGGCGCTCTTTTTGTTGGGACCTTTACCTTTCTGATTGTAAAATTCGTTAGTACTAAGTATTGTCTCCATGTCACCAACATTGCGAGCAAGAGCGCCTAAGTTATTATCGTCTTCTTCACTCAGAATAATATGGATAAATGAAATTTTGAATCCTACTGCCAACATATGTTCCACGAAAAATCCGTTAGGGTGAAACCCTTTTATATTTTCAACATATTTCAGATTTAGATTGTGCAAGTGGTTTGAAAATTCATCGATTTTGTTTATATTCCTGAAAATAAAGTCCCCAATTTTCCAAGGAAAGGGTATGCATTGTTTTTTTCGTTTCTTATGAAAAAGTGCGGCCATAAATTATACTGCCTTGCAACTTCCATAATAAACATTTTATCAGATACATGGCATGGAAGAAAGGAGATATTTTCCTTAGAACCAAAAATCCTAATAACATTGTGATTTTCCATTTGCTCCAACGTCCCCTTTTTATCTAGGAATTTATTTTCCTGGTCGGATATTCTGGGGGTATCTTTTCCAGACAATAATACTTTGAAAAATCAGACAAAATCATTGAAAACTTCATAGAAATGAAAAGAAGATTTGTGTCTCCACAACGCTTGGTACCATAAGGTAATTGGGTCAAGTTCACAGTTCACCCTCTTATAGATAGACAATTTATGAAATTGACAGCGATATGCTATCAAAAACACCAAATAAGAAGCCATAAATAATTTCTTATTATTTTTGTATTGTGACAATTGGGAGGAGATTTTAATGGAAATCAATTTTCCCCAATCAAAAATAGCTTGTTCTTTGACCGTAAAATTTAATATATAAAGAATCATGCAGGAAATGTTGGCGGTACTTTCTTGGCTTGTCACCATGGTGAAAAACCAAGCAATTCCCCGGAAGGGGTTTTTGAACAAGTCGACCCGCAACTTGGTAATGTATTTAGGGACAACCATGGGATTCTCCAAGAACTCAGGAAAGAGGTCCAGGCCATTGTCATTCTTTTTCAGGAAATCCCTCCAATCCTCTCCTTTGAAAGTAAGTGTTGGCTCAGGGAGCTTCAACATATTATGAAACACTCGAGGTGAAAGAGAGATGGAATAATGGTATTGAAGTTGAATAATCTATTGACTCGGTATGTATTTTTCAACGCATCATGCAACCAGTTCCTTGCAGTCGAAAAACTTAGGGACACACCCCGCACGAGAAATTATGGATGTCCAGATCACTTTCTTCTGAGTAGAAGGGGATGAATAATAAGAATACACTCTAGACCACTGAAAATTCTAGTCCTCATGCCCAAAAATATTCAAAGTATCACAACAAAACTGTTGTCGAGCTGCTAGAGCCATAAGTTCACGAGAGTGTCCCTTTAATCTAGATAATATTTGCAATGAGCGCTTGAGAGAGATAACAATAATATAATCTTCAACATATCGTTCTTTAATGCGGTTTAATGAGAAATATCCTTGAGCCCTTTGTTTATTAATGACGATAATTACAGAATCTACATGATGAGTTATTAGCATTAAACCATACTAAATTCATATTGGGAAAAGCACGAAGGTGGCGGGGATGAACGAGAGCAATTAGGATTTGGGAACTTTAGTGAAATCGCCAACCTAGGAACCCATGGTTGTGAATGATAGAAAATAGGCTACGTGTTGGGAGAGGTCTGTCGGACTTGGATACAAGAGAAATGAAATCTTTAAGAGCTTGGTACCCGCAAAAAGTCTGATGGTCATAATGTAGATTGCAGATCTTTGGATGAAAAATGGATATCACGGAACTTCGAATATGAAAGCTTGAATCCGTGAACTCGCGACTGCAAAAACAATTAAGTATAGAATAATACGATGATTGGTTGGACTCATGATATGGGATTATGGATGAAGATGAATATCTGTGAGTCCGACAACCCGTGAACCGACCTTGTTTTGAAAAATGACTAAGTAAAGTAACTAGAAAGGGAAAAGAGAAGGGAGAAAAGAAAAGGGGAAATGAGGGTAGGTATAGAAGAGGGAAAAGAAATGGAAAAAATAAGTTGGGAAAATAGAAAGGGGAGGGAAAATTTGGAAGTGAGAATTGATCTCAACAACTGGCTCCAACTGTGGGTGATAACCCCCTCTAGGTTGTCAAGAATCCAGAATCTTTATGACCAGGTGCTTTCGTCCATTGGGCTATGGAGTCAAAGGTAAGAATATACAAACTGAAAAATAAATTTATGTACAATGAAAACGAGATTTTTTTAGGTGAAGAAACCTTTCAAATGTTTCCCGTTGATAGGAAACATTAATATTTTACCTATCATGTCTTGGAGCATATAGGAATTAAAACCCAATATATTTTCAAAAATGTATGGTCCAATCCATAGCGCTTTGAACTTTGTATGCATTGATGGTTTCTCCTTGGCCTTGTTCCAAAGTAACACCAGTTGTCCCTTCTGAAAATTCTTTACAGTTGCACTCTGATCAAAATATCTTTTGATACTTTGTTGTCTCTCAGAAGTTTGGTTCAGGGATTTGCTTCATTCTTCTTCCAATTTCAACAACTGGTTTATCCTCCTTTGGATAGGTGAACTTTCTTCTGTATCTTCTATATTAACCACAAAATTCAAGGAATTGACTTTGAGGCTAATTGAAATTTTGATTCTTTCCCATAAACCAATGTATACGGGGACATCCCAGTGTTGTCCTTTGGATTCATTTTGCTTGCTCACAACGCATCAATCAGCTTCATATGCCAATTCCTTTGGTTCTTGTCTATAATTTTCTTTAATATCTAAACAAGTGTCTTATTTGTGGATTTTGCAAGACCATTTCCTTGTGGATAATAATTTGATGATTGACCCATGATAATTCCATATTTTCCACAGAACTTTGTAAACTTCGACCCAATGAATATCGAACCATTATCAACGATAAATTTATCTCGAACATTGAATCTTGACAAAATATTATCTTTGAGGAACTTTATTAACTCTTCAGAATCAACCCTTTTTAATGCCACTACCTCTGGCCACTTTGTAAAATAATTCTTAGTGGTCAGAATATACATGTGTCCCTTGCTTGACTTTGGATTTATTGGCCCGATGACATCAAGTCCCCATTGAGAGAATGGTTGTTCTACAATTATGGGTTGTAATGACATCGCAGATCTCTTCATTATCCTTGAAAACTACTGGCATGATACACACTTCCTTATTGTGCCATATGAGTCTCTAAATATTGATGACCAATAAAACCCAACTCTTATTATCTTATGGGCAGTGGCGGTAGGTGCAAAGTTTCCACCACATACGCCTTCATGAAATTATCTCATTAGTTCTTGGGATTGGTTTTCATCAATGTATCTCAGTGGTATACCATCATAATTCCTCCTGAACAATATATCAACAATAAACACATATTGACTTGCCTTCATATTCAATGTTATTTTCTCCTTAGGTTTCATGGTGACAGGAAACTTCTTGGACCTCAAGTAGAATACAATGTCTCCGTACCATTCTGAATTAGCCAATGGTTCTCCTACTGAAATTGAAATCATTCCATCCACATAATCACTATTCACAATGAGCTTGCCTAAACCTTGTCCTTTGAAAACCTTTAAAGGTTTAATTTCAATATCATATTCTTGTATCTTTTCCATCCAGTTAGCCCATTTTCCTTCTCTCAATTGTTGATTCAGAAACCTCTTCACTGGTGATAATGGAACATAAGCAATAAAATGAGAATTTAGTATGTATGTTTGAAAGTGTTCCACCTCTTTTACAAGAGCCAAGGCTTGATTTTACAGTTCTAAATATCCCAATTCATAATCATGAAGGGGTTTTCTAATGAAACTAATTGGGAGTTCTTCACCCTTGGTATCCTTCTAAGTAAGCATAGATGCAACAACTGTTTCTGTAGCGAATGAATAGATGATGAAATCCCTTTGAAAATATGGAATAATGTGGAGCTGTGCTAATTTCTCTTTTGATATTATTGAAGGATTCTTGGGTATCCATTGTCCATTCAAACATTTGTTCATTTTTCAACAATAAATTGATCGGCATTAAAATACTTGCATAGTCAGGAACAAACCTTCGCACAAAATTGATCTTGCCAAACAATGATTGAACTCCTTTCTTGGATGACAGAGGGTTGAGTTCATTTATTTCTTTAACTCTTTCTAGATCTATATGATCCATTCCTTGCACGCAATATGACCCAATACTTTTCCTTGAGTTACAACAAATAAGCATTTATTTGGATTTAGAGAGACACCATATAATCTACATCTCTCAATTTTTTTTCTCAAATGATGGATATGATCACCCCTTGTTTTTTAATGCACTTTCAAGTCATCTTGATAGTCTTCCATGAATTTTCTTATCAACCCACTAAATGCATGAAACATGGTCCTCTAGAATGTGGCTCCAACATTCTTCAAACCAAAGGGCATTCTAGCATATGCATATGTCTCCCAAGGTGTTATGAATGTTATCTTTTCCCTGTCTTCCTCAACCACCAAGACTTGGTTATATCCAGAAAAACCATCCAACATGGACATGTAGGCTGATCCAGTGACTTTCTCGAGAAGGATTTCCATATTAGGTAAAGTAAAGTTATCCTTTATGCTTGCTTGGTTAAGATATCTGAAATAGACACACATCCGGATTTCCCTGGTCTTTTTTCTTACAATCATAGGATTTGAAAGCAAGTCAGAATGTCTAATGGGATAAATTATTCTAGCCTTCTTTAATTTCTCCAATTCAATCTTTACCAAAGGTTTCAGTTTGGGGTTCATCATCCTTATTATTTGCTTGATAGGTTTTTCTTGTTCTCTCAAAGGAATGATGTGCTGTAATATTGTTTTATCATAAGCTTTCAAATCATCATAGGTCCATGCAAACACGTTAATGTATTTTTTAAATAATGTAAAATATTGATCAACTTCCTCAGTGGTGCAATCAACTCCCAAGTTGACATATTTCGGGGAACTGACAGTTCCAATATTGACCTTTCTTGTTTCTTGCACTTTTCAAATTGAAACTTCTTCCAGGAGATTATTAGCATGATCATATTTCATGAAAAGAGACTCGGATTGTATACAATATTTAGGGACAATAGACATGTGATCATCTTCATCATCATCGTCGTTCAACAAATTTTTTTCTAGCTGTTCATCATTCTCAAACACTTGCAAATATTCCATGTTATCTGGAACAGAAGGTCAGAATGCTATTTCTACTTGAAAAGATGTTTTTATTTGTATATCGTCTGGGTTTGACAATGAGGCCGCCAAGGCCAATGAATCTACCTTATGATTATTGTCCCTTGGAATGAAAGAAATGTTTAAAGAGATGAAAGATTACATCGATTCGTTAACTCTTTTGAAATATAAGTTAAGTCTTTCCTTCTTGATTTTATACCTCTAGGTGACCTGATTAATCACCAAATCGGAGTCGCCAGTCATAATTAGATGTTCTATTTTCATTTCTTGTGAAAGGATCATCCCCTGAATCAAGGCTTCATATTTTTCCTCATTATTAGTACATGAAAATTCCAGTCTAATAGCGTGTGGATGCACAATCTTACTTGGACTCATAAGAACAATTCCAACTCCACTCCCAGAGTTTGAACAATCTCCATCGAATGACATCCTCCAATAGCCTTCAAATAGACATTATTGATTCTTTGTATATTGAACTTGCTATAGGCTTTCATTATGTTCCATGTCTAGGATAAAATAATTTCCAATCCCGACTTCTATATAATCTTCCATTAATTCATTATCCTTCTTCTTGAAAGAGAAGAGTTTCCTAGGTTCACGGGGCACCTTAATCATTACTCCTTCTTTGCATGGAAACATCATGCAACTTCCATAATTCATTATCTATCCCCCTATCATGGATGTCCAATCTCTTCCTAGCACAAAACCATATGCCAGAGGAAGGTCTACCACAATAATAATGAAAACTGTAATAATATGGGGGGTTTTCGTGATCCAAGAATAAAAGTCCTTTATTTCTCCATAAGATCACACTTTTCTAGAATCAATTGCATATATACTTTCACCAGTTTCGTAGTACTTGGTGCAACACATGCCCAATGCCTCCATGACCACCAATAGCATGATATTATTTGTCGTGTCAGTGTCAACTAAAAAATTATGTAGTGCAACATCATGATTTTCAATTGAAATGTAAAAGGGAGGAATTTTACCTGTCAACTTGGCAGTTGACTGGTTCTGGCTTTGTTTTGGACTGGTAACAACAACTTCTTCTCTTTCATATGGATCTTCAAACAATTTCAAAAAAAATTCTCTTTGCTGGGGAATCTTCACCACTTCTATAAAAGGAAGATTTATCCTTAATTTACTTAATTCCTCTACGACATTATATGCCATCTGAGTCGAGTTTGACGTCAGGTGTTGCATTTTACTTCCAATGCTATCTGTCACTTTCTCATTTTCCCTTTTCTCATTTTATTTTTCTTTATCTTTTTGGTTTTATTTTTTGGAGTCATTCTTATTCTTGGATCTATTTACAAATCCTCTTGTCTAGGCGACATTTTCTTGTGAGTTGGGGTTGTTGTCACCTTCTTCAAATATATACATGGACGTCTTGCATCCATCTATCTGCACATTTTTTGGTACTTTCATCATGTGAGTAATAGTTCTCATGCTCAACTATTTTCTCATCATACACATCATCTAGAACAATTGCATTGGAAGTAGGCTTCCTGGGAACCCTTGGTCTTTGCGGATTATCCATTTTTTCAAAGCTCACTCTATTTTCTTGGGGAGGGTTCCTTCTTTTCTCTGGGACTGGCATGCTTAGATTTGCCACATAATTGTCTCCCCTCCTTAGTCTGGTTATCTCATTCTATACTTGTTTGATAGTTCTATTCATTTGTGAAATTTCAATTCTTTGCTTAGTTTCTTGTCTCGCCACAGGGTCTACCTTTACATATGGTATGGTTCCCTTGAAAAATCCTCTTCCTATTATTTCATTTTGAGTTGTTCGTGGCTTGAATTATTCATTATTTCTTGAACTGGAGGCTCCTTGATTATCAATACTTAATCCTCCTAGTTGCCTTTGTACTTTTCCCAATATAATGTTGAGGTTGGCACCCATTTCAATCATAATTTCTTCCATCTCAGTGGATTTAGTCATTGTCTCCTCCAAAGTATCCATTTTGGATTTTCTGATAGAATATTTCACATTCAGGGCATTGCATTCTTATAACAACCGAGCATGACTGGGTCATTTGGTATTTTATCTTCTGGAATTTTACTCAAAGTTTTATTGAACCTGAGATTAAAATATTGCATTCTTTCATTCTTCCTCAAACCAATTTGGGTGAGATCAGTGAGAAGGGTATGATAAGAAATTGGAGGGTAGAAAATAGTCAGGAACATGGCTTTGAGGTGATTAAATGAGAGAATTGATATACTAGGAAATGTCGTATACCATTCATACACTCTTCCTGATACGGTTTGCAGAAATAACCTTACCATGACATCATCATACTCAACACAGTGAAAATCACATACATCAAGAAATAAGTGCAGATGCCTTTTAGCATCAATTTCTCCATATCTAAAAAATTCCTTTAAGGTACCCTTGGGGAGAACAGGAGATCATGTTTCTCACCTAAAATATTCAATGTAGAATCTCTTATTCTTCGTCGATTTTCAAACCTTAGGTTTTCTTGATTTCTTGCAGCATCTCTTCCACCTCCTTGTCTCTCCTCATGATGCCCATCTTGCAGTTGTTCATTTCTTTCTGCCATATCCGCAGAGGTTCTAGGAAATTGGTTCTCTCTTCGTAGAATACAGAGTTGCTTAATTTTACTTCTAGTAATGGGTCCTTTGTATTCATCTAGTTTCAATCTTGACATTGTCCTTGTGCTGCTCTAGATAGTCTTTGGTTTCTTCGGTCATGTCGCTCTTCTCTCCTCTATCTCTGGAGGATTTCTCTTTCTTCTTCTTGGACTAAAGATTTATGATCACATAAAAAATAAAAAGAAGATGATCCGCATGCATAAGAGAAATTTAATAGAGTGAACACATGGACATCTCAAATAAAGATAATGATAGATCAATCTCAAATACTTTATACTCAAAACTCATAGTTACAAATCACAGTCGAAACTGATCCCGAAATAGCTCTCTTGAAATTTCTAAAAAAATATAGTTTGTTACATATTCTTCGAAATTTAAAATGCGTTTGTCTTAAAGACTGGGATTGGGGCTCCCGTGGACCATAAAGAAAATATACACAAGAATGAATCTTTTAGAAGGAATATGGTGGGCAGTAAAACAACAACAAGAACTGGTAAGAAGAAAAGAGAAGTTATCAGTCTTCAGTTAAACCTTTCTATTCAAAGAAGCACAATAAATGGATGAAGGACTTGATAAATAAAGAAAGATGTGATAAACATAAACTTACTATGATGGTCTCTCCTATCTTCACTTGCTTGTTGGTGTCCTTTAATTGTCTTCATTAATGGTTACATGAACCGTCTCAACTGTTTCTTTCCCCTAGCTAGTCAATTTGTTGATATCTTTCTTGAACCATTCTTCAATATAACTTTTTATTGGTGCCATGTTGATTTCGTGTCGGATTTTGATGTTGAACAACTCGCCCTCCAAGTCTCTCAGATCAAGGGAAATGCCATGTAATTCTTCTTTGATGTCCTGGTTTTTCATGGAGTAGTCCACTAGCCAATTGTCCATGTCGTCCTCATCATATTCAAGTATACCATAGAAATTTTCAACTGATAACCCTTTCAAAATCTCAACTTGTTCTTCAAACTGTTTCTTTGTGAGGAATATCGAGTTGAGAATTAGTTTGGGGTCTTGTACTTTGTTATTACTCCCAAATAAGTCTATTTATGTGAACCTTTTAAATAATTATTCCCTCTTTGATATATCTTGGTTGCATGCTTGAACAATATTATTCAAGTTTTTTATCTTCTCTTTCTAGCACGCGTTCAACTATTTTATCCGGCATGGGGAGGGAATATCCTCCTCTCTTCTCCTTAGTTTTTTCATGTTGGAAACTCTGTTTCCAAAGGGTAGTACAAAATCAAGGTAAAAAAATTATTCATTTTTTAGATCATCTTGCAAATACTCGTGGAAGGTATATGGCATCGATTCAAAAGAAGCAATGTTTTTCGAATTTTCCCATGCCTCTGTAATCAATGCCATTCTTTTTTTAATATTTATTTACACATAGCTCCTGGTTGATGTAAGTAGGATTGAGGATCCCTTTAATTTAGAAGCGGGTGTAGTGGGTTCGACTATTGTCAAAGGACTAGAAAGAAGTGGAAGACACATTAAGGCATCTTCCAATTCCTTGATCCTTTCTTTCAATTTCGTGTTTTCCTCTTCAATACCACCAATGGAGTCATCCAGAGCATCCCCAATTTCTCTGTGAATTCTATAAATTTGAGAAGGCCGCATATCTATTAGGTCAACCTCTAAACGAGATTTTCCTTTCTTATTCTTCACATCACCTTTATCAATAATTAATTTATTAGATTCCTTGTCAAATACAACGCTTTGAAAATAAAATGACTCTTCCTCATTGAAGGTCTCATTCTAAATTATTTCCAATGATGAAATCTGATGGGACTTGTTCCCTGGTTGATCCATTGTGGGAAAACTGTTTTTGATATCCACCTCAAGCTCCATGTCTTGAAGTGAGAAGCTATTGATGTCACTTTCTATGCGATGGTCTTCTTCCTCTTGCACACCATTTTTCCTCTTTTTTCTTAGAGGAAGCTTGTGCAAGCTCTTGATTTTTCCCGATGGAGGATTCTTTTCTTATCTGCCACTGGAACTAGTGTTGGTAACTTTCCTTGTTGGGTGGGCTGCTAGAGAATTTCTCCAAGACGTGGTAGTCTTAGGAGTGACATTTAGGGACTTGGCACTCTTCTCACTAGGACCCTTTCCTTTTTGCTTGTAAAATTCATTAGTACTAAGTGTTGTCTCCAAGTCACCAGCATTGTGAGAAGGAGTGCCTAAGTTATTATCTTCTTCTTCACCTAGAAAAATATTGATAAATGAATTGTTGAATCCTACTTCCAGCATATGTTCCACAAAAAATATGTTAGGTTCAAGCCCTTTTATATTTTCAGTATATTTCAGATTCAGATTGTGGAAGTGGTTTGCAAATTCATCGATTTTGTTTATATTCCTAAAAATAAAGTTCCCAATTTTCCAAGGCAAGGGTATGCATTGCTTTTTTTGTTTCTCATGAAAAAAGTGCAGCCATAAATTATACTGCCTTGCGACTTCCGTAATAAATTTTTTATCAGATACATGGCATGGAAGAAAGGAGGGATTTTCCGTAGAACCAAAAATCTTGATAACATTGTGATTTTCCATTTTCTCCAACGTCTCCTTTTTGTCTAGGAATTTATTTTCTTGGTCAGATATTCTGGGGGTATCTTTTCCAAACAATAATCCTTTGAAAACTGAGACAAAATCATTGAAAACTTCATAGAAATGAAAATAAGCTTTGTGTCTCCACAACGCTTGTTACCATAAGGTAACTAGGTCAAGTTCATAGTTCACCATCTTACAGATAGACAATTTAGGAAATTGACAGCAATATGCTATTGCAAACACCGAATACGAAGCCATAAAGAATTTCTTACCTTTTTTGTACTATGACAATTGCGAGGAGATTTCAACAGAAATCGGTTTTCCCCAATCGAAAATAGATTTCTCTTTGACTATAAAATATAAGATATAAAGAATCATGCGGGAAATACTAGCGGTACTTTCTTGGCCTGTCACCCTAGTGAACAACCAAGAAATTTCCCGAAAGGTTTTTTTTAACGAGTCAAATTGAAACTTGGTAATGTCTTCAGGGATAGTCACGGGATTCTCCAGTAACTTGGGCAAGAGGTCCAATTCATTGTCATGATTTTTCAGGAAATCCCTACAATACTCTCCTTTGAAAGTAAGTGTTGGCTCAGGGAGCTTCAACATCTTACAAAACATTTGAGGTGAAAGAGATATGGGAGAATGGTATTGAAGTTGAATAATCCACTGAATTAGTATGTATTTTTCAATGCACCATGCAACCAGTTCCTTACAGTCAAGAATCTCAGAGACACACTCTGCATGAGAAATTCCAAATGTCCAGATCACTTCCTTCTGAGAAGAAGGGGATGAATAGTAAAAATACACTCTAGACCACTAAAAGTTCTGGTCCTCACACCCAAAAATATTCAAAGTATCACCACTAAAATGTTGTCGAGATGTTGCGGCCATAAGTTGACGAGAGTGTTCCTTTAATCCAGATATTATTTGTAATGAGCGCTCGAGAGAGATAAAAATAATATAGTCTTCAAGAAATCGTGCTTTAATGTGGTTTAATGAGAAATCTCCTCGAGCCCTTCGCTTATTAATGAAGATATTTATGAAACTTGGATGATGAGTTATTGACATTAAACCATACTAAATGTGTATTGGGAAAAACATGAAGTTGGCGGGGACAGACGAGAGAAATTAGGATTTGGGAACTTTTGTGAACCCACCAACTCAGGAACCCGCAATTGCGAATGATAGAAAATAGGCTAAGTGTTGGGAGTGGTCGGTTGGACTTGGATACAAGAGAAATGAAATATTTAGGAGTTCGGTACCTGTGACAAGTCTGACGGTCATAATGCAGATCACAGATCTTTGGGTGAAAAATGGATATCGCGGAACTTGGGATATGAAAGCTTGAAGCCGCGAACCTGTGACTGCAAAAACTTTTAAGTATAGAATAATACGACAATCAGTTGGACTCATGATATGGGATTATGGATGAATATGAAGATCTGTGAGTCAGCGAACCCGTGAACCTGCCTTTTTTTGAAAAAAAAACTAAGTAAAGTAACTAGAAAGGGACAAGAGAAGGGAGAAAATAAAAGTGCAAATGAGGGTAGGTATAGAAGAGGGAAAAGAAATGGAAAAAATAAGTTGGGAAAATAGAAACGGGGGGACGATTCATAAGAGAGAATTGATATCAACAGAGGTGTAACATACCCAACCACTCACAGGCTGGCCACACTACTTCAAAAACAAATTTCAAATTTTGATAACATTTAATTAATAAAGAAGCATGAAATATGACACACACTCGACCCCTAAGTACCCTTTTTAGGGATGGAGTATAATTTTTTTGTTTTTCTCAATTCATCTCGAATCCATAAAATTAGGATTACCTCATCTTCAGTTCGACGAGGGTTTTCCAATGACTATAAATTTGTCCATATCCGAGTTCTGGATCGATAGTTATGGATTTTTGAAATTTTCGGGGCGTTATTGGCCAAAGGCCACTCCCTCGCCATGTGACACCCATGTGGCTCTACTTCATTTGTATAGATCGATGTAGCACTAACACAACTAAAGTCATCATCTTTTGTCGGTGATGTGGCCACCGGAGGATGGGGTCATAGGGAAATTCCCTACCGAGCTTTCACGGCTTCAGGCCTTCGGCCCTCTACAAGTTTCATACAACCCCAAAACCTCCCGAATTTCCGAAGTACAGAGGGATTTTCCCATACAGAATCTAGGGTGGAGAGGTGTCCACCCTTGGGTCTAATGGTTTAGGATTGTTCACTCTTAACACATATCCTATGCTCGACGAGGGTCCAACACTTATTCCACGTCCTGTCCCATGTTGACACGTGGGTTTTCTGTGACATGTCATATCATCATAACATACAAGGACTCACCCAGCTAGAGGTTGAAACTTGTATAGCTCTTATAGGCCTATTAAATTAATTAATCATTATCATAAAAAATTCCCTCTCTTTCTTTATTAATCATTTATTTAATCCCTATTATGGATAATTATTCTTCATTAAAATTAATTAACCCCGTAAATTCCATTTTTAATTGACCTAAATTATCGGTTTAGTTAAACCAAGGATTACTTCCCTCTTTCCTTGGAAATCCAACATTTTGGGATGGATTAATGTCAATTATTATATTAAAGCCCTGTCACTTTAACTCCAAAATCAAATCATATTACTAATTAGTTTTTATTTAATTATATTATAATATAATCCTAATGAATTACATTATAATATAATTAATTATCATTGATTACACATAGGGTTATTAAAATCAATTAACGTACTGAATCTTCGTACTTTGGAATAATTTCTCTTCATGCTCTTATGGAAATACCCAGAAACCCCCGAATGCCGAATCTCCAGAGAGGGTCCCACTTTAATATTTATTATAACATTGGAACATGCAAAGTAGGTTTGGGCATTCATCCATTCTAGCTCATGTACTATATCACCCCAAACATCCCGAAGTCTCGAAATATCGAACTCCCAGAGTCCTGAAGGGGTCCACACTTATATGTGTTACAAATTAAATATTAATTTTAAAAAGGGAAAAGGATTAGCCTCATCCACATGAAAATATTATAATAAAATTTTATTACTATAATATATTATATTGGAGTACACCTCCTTGAGAATCACACCCAGTTTAAATTAATTCCCAAAATTGTATTTTAATATTGGAAAGGGGGAGAATCTTTGGGTGAACTACTTCAGCTATTAATCACACTCTCCATTCCTCAAACATCTTGGAGCCCTGAAATCCTGAAGCCCCGAAGTGGTCCCACGCACATGAGTTATAAAATGTATATAATATAATTATTTGGGAAAATTTTGACCTCGTCTGTGTAAAAGTTTTATAATATTATGATATATTATAATACCATAATCCCATTAAAGTTTGTACTTAATAATTACATTTTTTTTCATTAAATGTTTTCCTAAGGAGACTCTAGGCCAGAAGCCTTTCGGAGTTATCACAATTCCACCACTTCAACATATCGAAACCCCAAAGTGGTCCCACTCACATGAGTTATAAAATGTATATAATATATTTATTTGGGAAAAAGATTGACCTCATCTATGTAAGGATTTTATAATATTATGATATATTATAATACCATAAGCCCATTAAAGTTTGTACTTAAGAATTACAATTTTTCCATTAAATGTTTTCCTAAGGAGAATCGAGGCCAGAATCCTTTGGGAGTTATGAAAATGCCATCACTTCAACATCCCGAAGCCCCAATGTCCCGAAGTCCCGAGATGGTTAAGGAATTTAATCATAGGTTATTCCCTGGTCTACTTTGACAGTTATGAAAATGCCATCACTTCAACATCCCGAAGCCCCAATGTCCCGAAGTCCCGAGATGGTTAAGGAATTTAATCACAGGTTATTCCCTGGTCTACTTTGACATTTGAATAGTATTAAATTATATTTATTTTTTTCTGAGGCCTTTTTATTCTCACGAATGTTAACCTCCATTTTTCCAGAAGGATATATATATATATATATTTCCTAAATGGGATTATTTTCTCTTAAAAATAAAGGAAAATAAATATAATTACCAGTCTTTCTAAAACAATTTGAAATTTCTCCATTTTGGAATTAAATTCATATTTCTAATTTTCCTCTCCCCTTGGGTAAAGGAGTAGATTTTCTCCTTTTATTGCGATTTACTTTTATTACCCAAAATTTAAGGAAATTAGTCTTAAGACTAAGAATTTCCTCCACAGTAAATTTTGTATTTCTACCCAAAATTACATCCCACCACAATTATGGGGATTCTCCCCAAATTTGTAGAAATGTAACACAAGTTTAGCATAAACATTTATTAATGCCAAAATGAAATAAAAAGGAATTTCATATTTTGATTCAAGTAGGAAGGGTCATGTTTATTTCCAAATTATTATTCCTTTCTATCTATTTATAATTATTTTTGCATTTTTAAATATTTTGGTTGTTTCCCTAAAGTCGATACCCATATTTGATATACTCTAAGTTTTCTATAATAAGGCTTGAGGATAAAATAAAATAGAACACTTATATTCATAAATAAATCTCTCTCTCCTTTCATATTTTCCTATAGAGGTTGTAACTATTTAATTATCCCCATTATAACATAAAATGGACTGTAATGGTAAATCAACATCAATGTTCTCACCCAAAAGTCTTATTTTAACACACAGGTAATTAAGAAGTAAGGATATAAGTCAAATGGGATTCAATTGAAATTTTTTCACATTCACACCTCAATTTTCAAGGTGCTTTGAACAGAAAAAAGAACTTATATCACTCCAAAACACAGTCTATAATTGTCTCTGAGATTAATGTGGTGAGGATTTTGGAAAAATATACTTATCTAGAACCTAGAAAGTGTTGTAATTGCTGAAAGGGGTTCCCTTTTCCACCCAACTGTTGGGACAACAACTCCTGGAAGGTTTTACCACTAGCCACCTCCTAGCTAGATCATGAGGCCCTGAGAGAGATTTTTCCTTCTGTTCAACAACATCCAGTGATGGAGGTTACTCTCCTCTTCCCACGGGAACTTGGAAGATCAATTTTCTCTCCACCAAGCAAGGGGGTATGCAATGAGTGCTTCCTAATCCACTCATATTCTATGTAACCTTGTTTATCAACTTGGTTAGAAAACATTGCCCAACATTTCCTGTACCGAGAAACAAATTCATTTTTCAGTTATCCTTAGAACCAGAGAGCTGCACATGCTCTCCCTCTTCAGAAATGGTGACCAGACCCATTCCTCTACATCCTCTAGTCTTTTCCCATGATTGTCCATCCTTCCTTTCCTTCCTCACCAATGTTTTGTGTGTCTAATTTCCAATTCTATGGGTCAGATCAAGAATTTTCCAAATGGGTACTCTGCCCATATCCTAATTGACTCTTGAGGAAGAATTCCCAACTACCAACTTGAATGGTAATTAAATTCTCTGGATCAGAGGACTGTTATGGGTTTGAAAATTTTCAATCCAACAAAGTACTAGTCCACGAGGGGCCATTTCAACCATTACTGGTTCCCCTCACCATCTCTCTCATTCATAATGATCTACATTGGTAACCCCTTCAATAGTTATGCAACAACTTCCATTTTATTTAGTAACATAAATATATACATTCCTTCTATAACAAAAGGTTAATCAATTCCAACATCCACACATAATCAGTTTGTTTATATCATTTCAGTAGGCTATAGTTATATTTACAAGTTGGGGAAAACATGGGTATTACAAAAGAACACCATAACAACACATGCAATAATCAGGATTCATGCTACAACATAAAATAATGTTTAAACATGACATGCACAACAATAACCAACAAATAGACACATTAAAGATACACATCTCAAAGATATTAATTAATACACACCGAAAATAAATATACAATCATATAAACACATGAGAAAGAGAACTTATCTTTAACAAAATGAATCACCAAATGACTGTTTACCAAGGAAGTTCCACCCAATCATAGACGTTTCTATTCCAAATCTCAACAAAAAGCCACCCCCGATCCAGGGCTATGAATCAAGAAGGACGGTTCTAGGGTGTCACTCAGCTTCCCAAACAAGTCAACACTCAAGCTTCCATAGGTTTCTCAACACACAACAATCCAAAGTAAACCATCTCTCTTCTCTCCATCCTGTAGAACCTAAGAGAATGGACTCCCTTATTTGTCACACAGTCCCTCAGAATTCGTGCACGTCATATTGCAACTTCATTTTGGTAAACATAAGTTGTGCAAATTGCTGAGGAGCTAGACAGTGGACTAAAGAAAGAAACTGAAAGAGGTTGGAAGGACAACACAACATCAAGTTTGAGGAAAGAAGTTGCAACAAGATCAAGAATAAGAGAGAAGTCTCGGGTTCTCAACCAACAAACCTAAAGATCATATTATATATATGAGACTGATATGATTGTAAAAGGTTGTTGTTGTTTTTGTTGGGATAGAGTGTTGTTGTTAGGATGGAGTGTTGGGATGGGATTATCATTATTGTTGTAACAATAGTCACTATTGTAATGGTCCATACTGTTAGCATAGATAAGTTTTGGAGGTCTACGTAAGAACCAGAATATCAATGTATCTGAGTTTTGTATCAATCTAGATGTAAAGGAGAAAGAGACTGTAACAGTGTCTCATATTTGATGAGGAGAATCCTCTGACTACTTGTGTATGAGAATCAAGCTATGAGAAGAAACTAATATGTTAATATAATTGGAGACCCAAATTTTGGATATATCTTGTGTATTTAGTCTTCTGAATATATTGAATGTTTCTCTGTATTATATTTTATGTGTGATATTCTTCAATTGCTCCTTGTGAATGACGACCCAACTCTATTCTCTTTATTATTAGTTAGGATATGTACAGAAATGTTACAGGGTTAATATATCTTTCGCAAGGCTAACATGAATCTTGATAACGCAGAGGTCTGTCTAAGTATTCTCCTTACCCTTCCCTCTCTTTCTTGTATCGGTTGTGCTTCGGGTGAGAATTCTTCCCTTTCAGGAAGATGAAAATTCTAGTGCTCTAAACTAATTTGGTACCTTTTGTTGGTAACTTAAGAAGGACCCTCGTCTGGTGAATTTCAAGCCAAAAAAATGGTTATGTTGTCAGGACCTATATTTTAAAAGGGAAACTATGAGGAGAATTCTTCCAAGAATCTACAAATATGACCTTCGCCTATGGTGGGAAATAAATTGTGAGGTATTTATATGGAAGGAATCAGATTTGAGAGGTAAACGAGAGGGGAATACAAGATATTTTGTCTTTTATTCAGAAAGATCGAGTGACCAGTATGAGATATTCTGGGTAAAATTCCCATAAGAACTATTCCATTGGATAGATAGGCTCCAAGAAGCTCCAGAATTCCAAGAAAACATTAAGAAGACCTATACTTAGGATACATATAAGATCACAAAACTTCATTAGCTGGATCACCAGATCATGCGAGCATTCGATTTCTGGGTTAATACGACTCTAGAGGGATATATCATTGAATTCGCGGCTGAGAATCACCGATATTTTTCACGAGTGGAAGAAATTTTCAAGAAAGGTGTGCGCGATAGACTGTTGAGGGAAATTCCCCTATGGATCAAATAATTCTTGATGGAGGAGGGGATGATACCTATTCCCTCAAATGAGATGGTAGCCTAAACAACTACGCTTGGGGTAGGGTGATTTTGGGGTATGATCGTGACCTAAGAAAGGGAAAGGGTTTTTTGAAATATGGGGGAAGATCAAGAAATGAATGCAAGAGACAAGCGAGCCTTAAGGAGAGCTTCCATTTTTGAGAAGTGGTGGCATGAAAAGGTAAATAAATAAATGAAGTAGTATGAGGTGTTTCAGAAAGAAATCGGATCAAGAGGAACAAATGAAAGAAAGAAGGAAGAGTTCAAGAAGGTAAGAAGACGAGAAATATTGGCCAGTATAAGATTACAACAGAGAGACGTGTAGAGAGGAAGGACTCACCAGATGGGTGGACAAGAGGAAGAGTGTGGAGAAGAAAGGGAAGGTGAAGCAGGTCTGGACCTTGCAGGAGATTAAGAAGATTCAGTCCAGATATCAGGAAACATCAGGAATTATGCAGAGAAGGCTGCTCCAGAGGAAGAAAATGAGAGCGCCCAAATCAAATAAATCCTCCAAGAAGTCAATGGAACCAACCCCGAATCACCTGTACCCCAGGAGTCCTCTATACCCATGGTATATATACACCGCCTACTTATGCTATTTCTATTCCATTGCATCCAGTTAGTCAGAATCATTCTGTAAGTGTAAACGTTGGGAGGATATTGGGATCCCCAAGCATCTCACAACCATGATCGTTAGGTTTCATTCTAATAGGAGTAGTGAGACCCACAATGGATGGAAATATAGGAGGATAGATCACCTGATACCCAAAATTATGGGGTAAAGGGATGAAGATGTATAGAAACACTGTTTCTTATGTGAAGCCGTCTGGAGGTCTAGAGGGACTCTCGATGCAAAAAAATTAGTAGAGTTTCAGACTACCTTGAGGGGTCGTGCTCTCAATTGGTAGATGAAGGATATTGATCTAGGGATGCTAGGACAAGCATTCACCCATGTCCAAGTGCATTTGAATTTCATCACTGAATTCAATCTACCTCAGTCGGAGCAACAATTTCTCTCTGAGTTGCGGGATATTCAACAAAGGGAAGGAGAATACCCCTGGGAGTACAGCCAGATATTTAAAGATTCTATTGGGAGGTTAGCGCATCCAGTTCATGAATATCACCAGAGGTAATAGTACATCCAAGGATTACTACCTCTGACTAGAATTCCTTTAACCCAACAATCGATAGCCATATTAACAGACGCCTTGGAACAATCAATGAAGATCGAATCCATGGTAGGTTATCCAGGGAGTCTGAGAATGACCAGGCCTCCAGTAGATGTGAATTTATCACAACTTCAAGGACACATAGACACTAACAAAAAATATCCAATAAGTAACCACACAAATACTAGGTTGACCTCAGGTTTGGTGCACAGGATGCTACACATAAGTGAATCAAGAAAATAAATGTTTGTGCATGAGGAGAATGGGACCTCTTCAAAATCCGATTGGACCCTCTTCAGGAACAACGTGAGGAGTTGCACAAGTATATGTGAATCCACCATTCAACACACCCAGGTTATACAATACCTTCCCCAACACTCAAGCATCTCAGACGACTAAGTATTGTGAGATTTTTCGGATACATGGGCATGTGCCAAGGCAGTGCCCTATTATACAGAAGTACATCACTGTGCCCAATACAATACACTGTGATTTTTGCACATCTACGAACCATACTAAAAATCAATGTAGAGTGCTAGAAGCACTTGCTTACAGATTAGACTATACAATATTCAGAGTAAATGAAACCCCCCAAAGACCTGGAAGAGGCCAGGGAGGTGGGGTTGGATGAGGATTCAGAGGAGGAAGAAATGGAGGTAGAGGGTAGAGAATATGTTACAACAACAATGAGAAAGTTCATTTGGACAAAGACTTCCCTCACCCAATATGACCATGGTGCTCTTACTGTAGGAACAATGGCCACACAATTGAAGTCTACCCAAAATGGATCATGAAATGGGAAGATTGGGTTCATAAATGAGGAGATAATCTCATAATCTCAGAATTAAAAAGGGGAATGGAGGGTCAAATACCTAATATTAACATCGTTACTCGTGGAGGAGAAAAAATTGGGGCAGATGCAAACAGTCAGCCCAAGATTTAGAAAGTTGTTCCCAAAGATGACAGGTATGACCTTGTAAAACAAAAGTTATCTTTCAAAGATGCAATAGAAATATTTAAAAGTATCCCCACTCTAGAGAGAATAGAGAATCCTCCTAAATTTTCGTCTCAACCTAACCTTTCACAAGCCCCTACCTCACCACGAACACCTAGAAACTATGCAATTCCTAGGAGATGTCCTGAGCAGTCTCAAAATGTATTCAATATCTAGTTTCAATTATTCTTTATTATCCTAGGGGATGACCAACTTACTGAGAAGTTTCAAAACACCTTGTACCTAATATTGGGAAATTAGGGAACCCCAGAAGCCATAATAAAGACCAACCTCCATTAGAAGAACACCCAGAAAATACAAAGAAGAAAGGTGCGAAGAGGAAAACAATTTAGGTTAGAAGCCCAACTAGATGATTTTGAAATTAAAGACATGATGCTATATTTCGGATCATATGTCAACATCCTACCCAAAAATCCCTGGGAAGCTTTGGGAAAACCTCAGTTAGTATATTCCCCCATCTAGTTGAGAATGGAAAACCAATATTGCATTTTCCCAACAGGAAGGATGGAAAACGTGGAAATAGATGTTGTGGGAGTTAAGACCATAGTTTATTTTGAGGTAATTGAAATCATGGGAGATAAGGATCCCCACCCTTCTCTACTTGGGATTGATTGGGCATATGAAAAATATGGTATCATTTATCTAAAGAGGGACACCATGATGTTTGAAGCAGATGGGATAAAAGTAGTTCAACCCTTAGATCCAAGTTTAGGGCCTAGATATATTGAACCAATGGACCACACTATGAAATCATGTGCTCTTGACCAATTATACACCATAACAATAGGAACGAGACCAGATTACATAAATCCTACTGCAGATGGATTAGTAAGTTGGAGAAGCATACAGTCTGCTGAGGAGGATTCATAAGCAACGTTTGACAATTGGCAGCAAGGTTCATATGAGCGATTATCAAGGTGATGAAAAACTGTCAGAGAAACGAGATGGATTGGAATTGAGGTTAGAGAACCCCCAACATATGATGGTACCTCATAGGTACACAATTTTCTTTCCAACATGGAAGAGAAAATAGCGATGGGTCAAAGGATCTTTGTTCTTGACTTAGCCTTGCAAGATACCCCCACTAGATGGTGGGCCACCCATAAAGCCTTGATTATGGAGTGGGAAGACTCAAAACAAGCCATCTGATGTCGATTCCAAATTAAGGATCAACTAAAAGGAGAGATGAATATAGATCTTCCACGACTCCAGTGCATTTGGTCAAGAATATCCATCTTGAGACTCTCATGATACACAACTTTGAACAAATTGTAGCACATGCCAATGCATCTCAGGCATGCAGGGATTAATTCATGGATGGAATACATCAACAAATACTACAACCAACAAAAATTGGCCTCATTCCTCATTAATTCATCCCAATATCCCAACCAAGAACAAGAATGAATGAAAGAGTGAATGGAGAGAGTGAACAAAATGAAGAGTGTGAACCCCTAAACAACCCAAATATGGGTTTATATATTTACTTGGAAATTAAGAACCGCATGGCTTTCCCCAAGAAGCTCAAGTAACCACTTCTCTCAATTAAAACATTATGGGTAAATAAAATATAATAAAAATACTTAACCCCTTAAGCCCCCTCTCTCATGAAATCATATCCCTCTATAACTCTTGTACTTATACATATAACAACCAACGATGTATTTTATTATTAATAATGATAAAAAAATTACATTTCCTAGGCACTTCGACCTTTTTTAATTGTTTGGGCACTCCGAACTTTCATAAAATAACAAAATACATTATTTAATATGGGGTCTCAAAACTGGGGTATTACATTCCCCTCCCCCTTATTTTGGAACTATCCTTAGTGCATATAAAAAACATAAATCATTTTCCAAAATTATTCAAATAGTCACTGATACTCTGCTCACATAGCATCTTCATGCTCCCAAGTGGCATCTTCAGGACCATAGCAGGCCACTGAACTTTTACCAGTTCTATGAATCAATTCCAGAGCATTTTGAATTTTTTGTCCAATATGTGCATCGAATGGACATGAAAGTATCATTCTGGCTCCACCTAGATCAAATTCCAATCAATAACATGGTTAGTAGCATGTACATACTTTTTCAGAAAATAGACATGAAACACATTATGCATATTCATGAAAGCAGAAAATGCAAGCATGTATGTAACTGACCCTATTCTGTCCAATATCACAAATGGACCACAGAATATGGCTGCTAGCTTTGTACAACAACCCAACTCTAATGAGCTCTTTTTGGGCTTTACTTTCAAAATCGCATGGTCTGCCACTTTAAGTTCTCTTGTTGTTCTATTCTTATCTGCATAACTTTTCTATCTATCTTGTGCTGCCTTCAAATTCTGCTTAATTTTAACCATCAGGTATTCCATATCTTTGAGCAATTCTTGCCCAAGATACTATGTCTGTTGGGTTGTCCCAACTCACTGGAGTATTGTATTATCTACCATACAAAGATTCAAATGGGATCATCTTCAATAAATCTTGATACCCATTATTATAGGAAAAGTCAACCAAATGTAAGTAATATTTCCACTTAGATGGTTTATCCATCACAGACATTCTCAACATGTCTTCAATTGCTTGGTTGCCTCTCTTTTTCTACCCATCTGACTATGGATGGTATGTTGTGCCAAAATTCAGATTTGTACCAAATCCTTTAAAAAATCATCTCCAAAAATTTGAAGTAAACTTTGTGTCTTTGACTGAAATAGTTTTCTTAAGTAGCCCATGCAACCTAGCGATTTCCCTAATGTAAATTTCTGCAATATTAGTTGTTTGAGTAATTTTCATAGGAACAAAATGAGCATATTTTGTCAATTTATCAACCATTACCATTATTGAATCATGTTGCCTTTCTTTCCTAGGAAAATTAGTTATAAAATAAATGGTTACCACTTCCCACTTCTTCTTTGGAATTGGCAATGGCTATAGCAAACTAGCTGGGTGTCTATGCTCATCCTTAACTCTCTGAAATTCCATACATCTGGCAATGTAATAAAAAACATATTTCTTCATTCCTATCCAAGCGAATTGGATTCTTACGATAAAAATTGTTTACTAGTAACTGAGATGTCTGGCATATGGAACATTATGAATTTACTTTAACACCAAATTCCTAAGTTCTCCGGAACTAGGAACATAAATTCTATTTTTATGCATAAGTAATCCATTTTCCTTAATCTCATACTCTTTAATCTTCTATTGTACATTTTTTTCATGTAAACATTATTTTACTTGTAGGTAATGTTGATCTCTAATAACAACATTTAAAATTATTCTCTTCAAATTTGATTGATGCATACTAATGGTTGTATCATGCATGACATGCACTCTTCTAGTGAGTGCATCAACGAATTTATTTTATTTTCCCTTGATATGCTTGATGTCAAAGTCATAATCACTTAAAAATTCTAGCCATCTTGTCAACCTGACATTCAAAGTTGGTTGTTCAAAAATATATTTTAGACCACTATGGTCTATCCTTAATTCAAATCTCTTTCCCATATGATAATGCCTCCACATATTCAATGCATGAACTATGGTAGCAAGTTCCAAATCATCCATGGCATAATTCCTCTCATGTTCTTTAATTTTTCTAGACTCATAACCAATGACATTCCCATTTTGAGTGAGTATTCCACCAAGTCCGTCCTTGTATGCATATGTACACACCACACAATTCTCATTTGGATCAACAATCTTTAAAATAAGTGCACTTGTAAGTAATTCCTCTAACAAATTAAAATTCTCTTCACACTCTGTTGTCCATTAAAACTTAATTCCATTTTTTGCAAAGAAGTGATGGAATGAACAATCTTAGAGAACCCTACTGTTAACACTCCAGGAAACTACTTATGGTTGTAAGCTAAGTATGCCTGGTAACTTAAGAATTGAATGTTTTTGCGTTTTGTGAATGTGGGTCAATGGGACAACTCAATACAGTTTATAACATTCAAACATGGACATGATAAACAAATAGACAGTGCTTTTAAGTATTGATTAATCAGCGAGTAACTTAAAGGTGGATGGAGAACAAATTGTAACGAAACCAATGCATAGCAGGGTCTAAGAGACAATCAATAGAGTTATCATCAGGTCATGAGCTAAACAATGGGACGACGGCCATTCAAAGCTTAATAACACAGATAAAAATGCAGAAGGAAAATGGAAAGCTGACAATCAACACTAAAAGAAAACTGT